>JAGDQP010019971.1:0-34028 GCA_022664845.1 Lepisma saccharinum | reverse complement strand
AGTCAGTTTTTTTGGTCTGGCATCCACACATTGCCGGAACGATGGCAGAATGTATCGCTAGCGATGGCCAATACTTCGAATAAAATAGTTCTTAGCATTGTCATTCAATCGCTGTGTCTTTTCTGTATATAAATTCTGGTTTCATATTTACGCTCCTAGTATACGCAATAAAAAGACCAAAAACGCAATGGGCCGATTGCAAAGACATAAGCCATGCTCATAGCTTAGACTTGGTCTACGTTGACTTAGTCTAAGCCGTGGATTAGAAAGGATGTTAAGAACAAGTTTTTGTCTCGGAATACTTTAATTTGACAGTCATCAAATTGTGGCAACGTTGCAATTTGATATACGTTGTTCATTTGTTCAATCTTCAACGCACGCCAATCTACGTAACAGTGTGGTCAGATCAAGAATGTGGGAAAGTTGCTTTAGTGGAAGCAGAAAACACTAAAACGAAGACGGGAATGAACAAACAAAAGCGGGTGTCATAAAGCAGTTTTCTGAAGGACAAGCGGGAGTTAGCAAATAGGAAGGGATACTACTACTACTACTACTACTACTACTACTACTACTACTACTACTACTACTACTACTACTACTACTACTACTACTACTACTAATAATAATAATAAACAGTTGCAAGTGAATTAGGGCTGAGAATTGTTACCATTTTAAAAGGGAAGCCTTCGTCAAAGAAAGGTAGTTTTGTGAACTGTGCTTGGACTAGGGGAGATGAGACAGTTGTAAGGTCGGTATAAAAAAATGGAAACATAATCTAAATGGAAACTACCAACCTAACCTAATGTAAGAAGAACTTAACCTAACCGGAAATTAAACTACTAAACTCAACCTAACAGAAATGAGAACTACTAACCTCACCAAATCGCATCTAGAATAAACTAAAAAGTCATAAAATAGGTGTTTTAATAAACAGAAAATTTTGAAAGGAATAGAAAAATGAGCGATTAATTAATGTATTTATTACTAATGCATGGGTATTGTTAACTATTAACAATAATACCCTTGTTGGCATGTTCAATCACGGCCGTCTCACAGTAGTATACAGTATAGCTGTGAACCAAATCTTATCGGTGTTTTTGGTTCAAAATTATTCCACGATCGCCCGCAAGCAGTTAGTTACACCACGTATTTTATACTTTGTGGATTTTTATTTTAAAAGTAGTCTAAAATTAATGAATACATTTTTTAGTTCTTGATTTATCACAAATAAATTCCATATTTGAGAGGTTCACATTACAGGACTGTGCTCCTTTCTTCAGTAAGTTCACGCGTTACAATGACGCTGTATTTTAAGTCAGATCATTTTAAGATAAACGGAAGCACCGTCATGTTCTCTGAACATTTCAATGATGATCTTTAAGATTATCTGAAGAGTACCGGTATCTCGAACTAACAAGCCACATCATCCGATGTTGCTATCTATTAGCTATTTTGATCATATAAAATATCTGCCCGAAGAGGATGATGTAACTGTCTGAAGGGTAAGCCCTAAAATATATTCAACGCTGATATTGGTCACCGGCAAATACCTTAAAAACTAATAACAACTAAAGATTACTGTTCCTAACTAATGCCTCACGAATTTCACCAGATAAAAATAACGATGTTTCAGCCCCACCCCCAACAGAGAAATTCTGGATATGTGCCTGACCCCTTGGACCATGGGGGAGCTGTCCTATTTTCCCTTTCTGTAGTTATATTTGGCATAGTATGCAAATACTGTAAGATTGATTTCAATCTTAAAGTATCGGACCAAATCTTAGCGCTGCGATTCTATCGACAATCGCGAAGGCTCCCGTTTCTTAATAGCATCTCAGACACACAAGAATTTATTTTATGGAATAGGTTGGCAACATTGACAACCAGAGTGCTTGGAAATGGTGACAAGCGCAGTATTTTTTGTTGTATCAAATAATGTTTAAACTATGTTTGGTTTAGCTAGGCCTAACGGAGTGGAAGCAATTTTAACTATTGACTTTTTTCTTTTTAAATATAATGAGTTGCGAACTCTGACTCACGGAACCAATTAAGGCGGTTTAACTCGAAAAGAAAAATACGCAGAATTTTGGCGAGGGGAAATCCTCCAGCTCCCAGAATTTCGCATCGTGCTGTGACCTAGCTGACCAAGGCCTTTCCAACGATAACTCGAACACCTCGTGGTTCCTGAGATGTATTTTTTGGATACGGGCAGACAGAACGTGATTATAAGTTTATTTTTACAATTTCACTTTCAATGATTTTAAAAGATGCATCTAAAAAGCAAAATTTTAAGTTATCGCTATTGCATTCAATTTATTATTGCGTTTAGTGAAAGTAAAAGTCAAGATAGTTTCCCCGTCAGGGTTCGAAACGCTGCTGCTAGAATCTTAAATATATTATTATAACGCACCTTAACCAACTACGAAATCTAGCCAGCTAGAAGTACGCGTTACATTAAGGACTGTATTACGTTGCACAATGAGACTGTACATTAAATTTCTTTGTATCATTTCTGTTCTTGAAAACAAGTTTTTGGAGTTTAAACTTATTGAATTGTACTCTGCAGCATTAATTAATTGTTTCATTAATTAATTGTTTCATTAAGCAATTATATGTATTTACTCCCTATCTCTTCTTTTGTGGTTTCAAACTTCTGAATAGTAAAATCCGAGACTGGGTTTAAACCACCTAAAGAGTTAGTTTATTTCTTTTGAATTTTAGCCTAAATTTAAACCCTCGTTTAAGCTAGAAAACTCTTCTTGCAATAGGAACTGACGTTTAAACCTAGGCCTAGCTTCGACTATGATTCCATGACTAAACTCCGTTTTTTTCAATCGGCCTATTATGCCATCGATTCGAACAGTAAAATATACAAATCATTATGGTTTTCCTGAGGAGGATCGCTTGTGAAAAATCGTAGTATCAGTTTTCATAGCTCGAAAACAAGGTCAGAGAGCTTTCACAGTTCCGACTTTCAGCCTTCCTGTGCATTTACTTAAAAAAACTGTCTTCGTAACAAAAAAGAACTAGTAAAACAAAAGACAGTGAAGAGTGTAGCAATAGATCAGTGGGTAGAGTTACGGACTGTAAAAGAAACTAAGGATTCTAGGTTCGAGAACCGATCCAGACCATAGAAATGCTTTTTCCGTCAGAGGTGTGATGTTAACAAGTCAAGATTGTAGCCAGTTTGGCGAGAAAAGTTTGTAGCAAATTTGGCATGTGTTAATGAGAAAGTTTGATACAAGATTGTAGGAAGCTTGTAACAATGCAATAATGAACTTTTTGGAAACTTGCAATGCCAATCATCGTAAAAATGTTATTACAAGTTTGAATGCTATTTGGGTACAGGTCATCCTGACTGAGGCTTTTCAATATTATATTCAGATACTTCAGGCGACTTTCGGATAATACATTTAATGTGGGTAATAGCCATCTTAACCATTTCGTTCCTTGGGAGAATGGTCGCAAAGCGACGTCTGCCTTCAGAAACTTTAAAGCGTTTTAAGGTAAGAAAGATAGAATTTCAGGAAACTGGTTTTGCTTTCTAGTAAGTCAAATGAGCTGGTGTCTTTCCCTTGAGCAACTAGAATTACAACACTTTTGTATAATGTCCAGTGAAAAATTACCTGATTATGAGTGATATTTTTTAAAAATTTTAGTGAACATGAGTTCCACTAATTTCACACATGAAAATTTTCAATGAGTAAATGAGTTCGTGTCAGTAAGAAGAGAAGAGTATCAGATAGCGTTTCGATTATCTATTAACTGTTGTATTCAATGTGCTTATAATATTTCCATTATATTGTGTTCTGGTATGAGATATAAATCAAGGCCAGTCAAACAAATTATATGAATCAGACACGCACATGTCAAACAAAAACATTATTTATTGCATTTTTATTATCGTCTCGAAAATTGAAGCAAGAGATAACGAAATTCGTGTCTATGAGTGTGGACCCTCTATTTATACTATAACAACGGACAAAGATATAATCAGTTGTGATAAGTTTAATGATGTATGTGTGCGGTAGTAACACTACGAGTTATGCCTATCCTGAAACAGATAATCATTATTCAATCTGTGGATATTTTATTTGTAGATATACTCCTACATTTTGTGTTACCACAAAATTAGAAGTTCATTATAAGGTAGTCGAGAGGAGAGATTTCAGAGTTGTATCCACATTTTAGCATAGAAACTATTGTACAGGATATTAAGTAAGTAGTACGCTTGAAAAAAAAAAGAATGTAGTTTTTGAACGATTTCATGTTTTGATATTTGTTTCAATATTGCCTGGAATATATATGTTAAGAAATAATCTATCATATATAAAAACAAAAGTCAAGACTGGCATATCAATGCCTAGTCCAAACGGTTTAAACTGGAAATATACATGTTATACTGTACATAGATTTCATGACGCAAGGTAGGACTTAGGAACGATTTTTTGAAATTCAGCTTCGAAAGGGGTGAAACGGGGTTCCAATTATTTTAATATTTATTTTGAACACAACAGGATAACCTAATTACAATGTTCCATATTTTAGATTATTGTCACCGCTAGGAGTACAATAAACATACAGTATTTTTGTTTACAATGTTATGAATTTTTTTAAGCTTCATGTTATGAAAATCAATTTCCTCGACTCTTTTTAGTTATGTCATTATAGGTTGCGCTCATTCTCCAAGTTGATGACTCTTGCATAATATTTGTTCGCGGTTTTTTATAATAACAGAATCCTGAGTTTTTTGTTCTGGTTTTGGTTGATGGGACATGTATCTGAAAGTTTGAGAGCAGATTTATACAATCTATTCTATTTGTAAACACTTTGTATAGAAAAATCATTTCATGAAGAGTACGTCTGTTCCCAAGACTCATCATGTTAAAGTTTGTATTTAATATTTGTTTGCTATCAGTTCTCGGATAAACGCCTGTTTCTTTGTATACCAGGAATCTTAGGAATTTTGCTTGGATTTTTTCCAGTTTGGGGTATGGTAGAGGCGTGTTATCAATTTTATATTTGAAATGCACGGCTGTCTGACGTCTCGTAAATGACATGACATTACATTTGTGAACATTAATTTCAAGTGAATTATTGCTACACCATTTAACTATTTCGTTTATGTCAAGCTGTAGATTTTCACAATCGTTCATTGAATTGATAGTAGAGTAAATTTTTAAGTCGTCAGCAAATAAAAGTTTGTTAGCTGTTTTGATACATGCCTTTAATGGGAGATCATTAATGAACAATAAAAATAACAGGGGTCCTATAGTTAAATCCTGATACCTTGCTGTGTATTTTCGCCGTTTGTCTACTTTTTGTTTTTATATTTATGTATAAAGCAGGATGCTATACATCTTCCTTTACTAAAGGGGAGATTTCTTTGTTTACGGTAACAGAGTGTAAATTGGTGAGTACTATATCATTAATTGAGTGTAATTCATAGAGTGACATGAAATTGTGTAGGCTTTTATACTTATTAGGTGCTACGGTGAAATTGAATTCGCTAGCATTTACATCAAATAAATTAAAGTTCCCAATTACGAGAATGGAGCAACCCGGTAAACACTTTGTCTCAATGAATTGAAATACCTTATCATATACCTCGGTAGCAGAGTTATGAAGAAACTATAATACACAGAGATAAAAGCTTATTGTTTGACATGAAATTTTTGCTAACACACAGTCTATCACCAGTTCAGAGCAGTCTATCAAGTTCACTTTGAATTTGTTCTTTTTTACTCCTAGTAATGTTCCTCCCCCCCCTCTGCTTGCCATATATCTCTGTTCTCCTGTCGCACCTGAATACACAATATCTACCATCAAAAAGTTCACTGTCAAATATTCTGGAATGAAGCCAACTTTCACAAATTCCTATGATATCATAGTTGCACGAAAGAACATTACAAAGAAAAGTATTTCTTTTTGTTAAAAGACCCCGCGAGTTCTGGAAATAGACACTTAAGAATTTATTTTTATCGTTTCTGTCATCAGTCTCTTTAATGTCCGCGTTCAACTGATTGTTTATCAAGCCGCTAAACCCATCCTTACCTTGTATTTCCGGTCATTCCCTCTCATCCCCTCGGGCTCTAGTAGTTTGCTTCCTTGAGCTTCTTCTTGGATATTTGTCCTGAGACGCAGAACTGCCATTGCTACTTTCACTCGGGTCCTTTGCTTCCAGTGTTTCCAACCCCTCGTTCAATATGCAATGCCTATATTTCAGGATCCCTTAATCCCGCAAACAAGAAATTGTCGATGCTATAAACGTAAAATCCGGTGTATACACTTTTGATTTCATTGCTTTATATGTTTGTTGAAGTTCCAAACTAGAACCGAAGCGTCGCATAATATCAAGCTGAAAGATAACATAATTATTTCTAAATGATCGCTTGCAAAACACACTATGAACGTCAAAGATGCTTCCCTCAAATCACATCAAAGAATACATATTCCTCAAGTATCTGTAACAAACTAAGAATTAGTACACAGAATGCTAAGATTTACTAACATTGAAGACTTTTTAAACATACAAATTGAAATAATCTAGCGTATATGATATGAGTGTAGGAAAGGAAATCTAAGAACTTTGGCGAACATGTTTATCAAAAACGATTTCTATTGAGCGTGAAGGTAACAACATGTTGATACTTATTTATTTAAAGGAAGTAACTTAAAAAACGGAGTAATTCAAAAAGAACAAAAACAAATATAAGAAATTTACAAGAAACAATGTATATGATATAATATTAAGATAACTCCCTTTCACAAAGAGTTATAAAGCTTGAAATTAATAGAGAAAAATTGACAGCCGCCGCGACCCGGACTCGATTGCCCGTCGACCGGACAGCTGTAAGATGTTCTGCGTTAATTTTCAACATCTACCATATACAAGGTCATTTGTGAAAAAGGTATTATCACCTATTCATAAAGGTAATTTCGCAAAGTTAAAAGTCAGCAGAATTAGTCATTTAGTGATAAAGTGAGATAAATCTGATTAAGAATGATTTCTGAAGATAACCTTGGAGTTCTGATGTAAATATAGTAATTGCAATTGTTATTAGCTCTCAGGATACGTAACTGAAACAAGGGGGGGGGAGATTATTTGTACGGGCATCGACATTCAATATGTTCTAAAGAAATCTAAGAACGGAGAGTCTGCGGCCAGTAGGGAGATCATTTAGTTGAAGATAGAAAAGAAAGCCACTTTTGGATAAGTGAGATAAAACATGACATCTGTTCTTGACTATACGTATGAAGAGATGAATTATTTAGTATATCCTTAATAGATTCCTGTTACTCACCATGGACCAGATAGGAGTGGCATAATAAAAAATCCGAAAAACTAAATTTACAAAATACATTCCAAGTGTAAGCATGTTAGTGATACCAGTGAACCTAGCTTTGAAAACTATGTAGTCAATGTGATTTGTTAATTTATTGTCAAATAAAACACTAAGATATAAAATGTAAGTAGTGTATCTGCTTTTCATATGACCAATTCGTGCTAGTTTGATTCTTAATTTACACTTGTAGTTAAATATTCCAACATTGATAGAAGAACGTTTTACTTTGCAAAGTAACTAACACAAAGTATTGTAAAGGATTTATAAGTCAGAAAAGTCTATTATTGAACATTATCAATATCGTATGTATCCACCTTTTGTCCCACCTTTCAGCAAACATATTTTGTTCTTTGAAGGTGAATATATATACGATCAGAGATGAAGCTAATGATTGGAGATGATTCGTTGTATTGAAAAGGTGTTTTCGAAGGCAGAATTTCACGGATTAAACCATATTGTAAGGAGAGATGAATGTATAGCACTAAGGTAAAGTATTACTTATTGATATTTAAACCTAAAAAGTTGAGCAAGTTAGTTTATCCATATTTTAACAGTTAGCAGCAGGGTGGAATCGTTTCTCTTGTTAAACTTTGTTGTTTTCTTCTAGTTTAGAATTAACAGTTGATTGTTTCTTGCACCTTTTAACACGTTTTTCTCACTGCACTTTAAAGTTGATGATAATATCTACTAAACTATTCGGTGTAGCAATTGTAAAGTGTAAGTATATATATAATAAAACATAAGAATTGTACTCTATAAGTATGTAAACAATAAAACATAAGAATTGTACTCTATATCCCCATACTTCTCTGGTAGTCCTTACAACCTCAGGGTAAAATTCAGAAAGAAAACCTCAATGGAGAGAAGATAAGTTAGCACTGCACATTTAGGGAATAGTGTTTCTTCATCCGTTTCTTTTGTTAGAAAACAAATGTATAAAAGTCGATGAACAGGGACATATTGTGAGTAGCCGATTTGCTTGCTCCAAAATTGTATCTATATTTACTTCATCGGCTCACTGAGTTTGACCTCGGAATTGCGGCTTGCTTTTTCTACGTTTCTGCTTAAGGAATAATTTCTATGATTATGGACTACTATGAATAGTTCTAGCTTCTGTATTTTTAAGTCGCTATGCCTAACACGAACTCATTGTCGAACGAGCAACGGACAGGCAAACACCGAGAGCACGGTAGCTTGCCGTCAAAACTGTCTTTTAAAGCTACTGCCTGTGACCACCAGATCATCAATTAGTCTCTGGGCGAGGAAGGAGCTTCAATGCCGGTAACTCAACGCAGATTACGGAGCCTTATCCAAGACCGGTGACCATAACAGAGGTCGCAAGCCTGGCATCTGCGGCTAACCGATAACTGATTCGAGGTACCAGGGTTCTATCCAAGCTGTGGTGTAAATGTAATCACATGTTCCAAATTTGTCCCCGATGCACAATCGAAGTTATATAGACCCACCAAGCAGTGGCCACGTCCCCATGGAAATGTACAATTGCCTCACCTCATCACTTAGATCAGCAAACATAAACTGCAAAAACAAGCTGTTCTACGAAGTGACTGAAACAAGTACAGAAATCACATACAACAGGATATTCATAATTTCATCCAACCTGAAATAGAGGACGCGTTATGCACCACTCTCGACCATCTTACCAGCACAAGTCAGTCAGAACCATCAGCCCAATTCATATAAACCACTCAAATGCAACCCCGTCGACAAAACGTTCCACCATAGTATTTATCTTAATCAACCGGTGTTGAGAATTCTTCAGGAACTACCAACGAACCTAAAACCCAGAATGCTCACGTAGACATAGACTTATAGCAGACAGTACTTGGCCATAAACTTCGAAAGGTTATCAAAATTTGTAATGCATTAGCAGACACCACACAGTCAAACAAATATTGAAAACAATTCAATACTGTTACAGGTGAATGCAATAAAATCACATACTCTCTAATCCTCAACAATCAAGTTTATCACAACGACTTAGACAAACCAAACACATTCGAAGACTATTTAGAAACATAACTGTTCCGAAATCTTCCTTCCAATCCATTTCGAAGTTACCCATCGTACACATTAAACCATAAGTCACACCAACTGGAACCTAATATCGCAAGTCTCTTCCAGTATACCCGTTTACTGCACCAATGCCAACCCAAAACACTCATCGAAGCTATTGCACATAAATTAAATTCCGGTCTGGTATAGATAAAATAACCTACCGTTATTTCAAAGAAACTCAAATCGAATTCCTGTAATTCGTAGCCACGATATCTACTTTTATACTCTTCATTATGCACATAACATTATCATGGAAAGGTCCAGATCCTTATGTTCTCGAAACCTAACAAAGCACCCAATACATTATCGTATTACCGTCCTATACAATTGACTTTCACATTTAATAAGACATTAACCCTAGCAGGTTCAAGGTATAATCCATTCCGTGCTGGATCAAGGGCTACAATTTGTACATTTCGCTTAAATTAGGTTATTGTTTAGTTCTGAAAGGATTTGACAATTGTTTCAACGATAATTTTAACTAGGTAAACGTAATCACAACCTTTTTCTCATCGAGGAACAGATTAAACTTTAACACATTTCTTGGGGATTAATTCAGATATACTTTACAATTAAAATTTTCTTCTAGAGTAGCACATAAAAAATATTTTGTTATTCACTAACTTTATTGCAGTACCTTACAGTACTCATAATGATGCTCTTTTTCTGTATCTCTTGCAAGTTTTAGTCTTATAAGATTTTATCAGATTGATTTATTCTTCTGAAATCAAGGCAGTTCTATATGGAACACCTAATCACTTGTAAGAAAGAAAGTTGACTTATCACAACAATGGAATCACTCAAATAACAGATATGGTAAATTACGAAGCTTTTAGGAATACCAACCATGGTTATGAAAGTGAAAAACTTAAAATAAAAGGTAGGCATCACTTGGACCAAGAGTGGTACTTTGTGCCCTCATTGATAATATAACCAAAAACATGTAAATAATAACTAGTGATTCATATTTTATGAGATACTACATATGTTATAAAAAATATCATTCTTATATTAGCTGTTCGTATGATTTTTGAGTATCAGGAGAAAAACGTAATTTCTGGCACTTTGTGATATTGCTCGTCCAGGAAAGGTTAAAAATTCTTGTCAACCAACTACATAAATATCTAAAACATAACCGCCAACCGACATTCCTTTCCCCTTTCGTTATAAATGATCAGCTTCAACTCCTCAGTTACCTCATTACTAAACATTATAGTTCCACACTTGATTCCTGCTTAACTCTGTTGGATTTATGGAATGCCTTTGACTGAGTCTCACACCGAGAAATAAGTCACGATCTTCACTCCTTTCTTCTCCTTATCACCTATATCTAATTTATCTTTAGCTTCATATTTAATATACTTACATAAACTCCAACTCACACCCGTCTTCCTATACTGTGACATTCCCCAAGGATCCTCTATCTCACCCCTCCTACAACTCGCTATCATATACACAGCGTAAAGGATCATAGTCTCTACTCTCTGTACAATTCTCATTACATCAATTGAAGGGGTCAGTGGAAGAAGGGCTTATCCCACAAGTTTGTGATTTGGAAAGAAATGCAGTTAAATTATTTGAAATGTAGAAAAAAATCTAAGTAAAGTAGGTATTTGATTTTTTAGGAGTAGATACAGAATACTATTGCAAATATATATGCAAATGGACAATAAAAAATTGACAACAGACATTTAACTAATACATCATATCCTCACAATGTTACGTTTAACCCACCATCTTTTGATTTTATTTCCTTTCTGTATTTTGACAACTTCGTCCATTGACTTGGACTAGTGCTGCCGCCTAGCTGGAGATTGGATTACTGTGCGTGGTCAGTAAAGTTATCAGCGATGTGTCACGTACGTAGTGTGAATCCGAGCCGTGATAGTGATAGTCTTATTCTGTTTGTGAGACCATCCTTCACAAGCGACCTATCGCGTTTGTGTTTTCTTCGATCCGCACTGACACGACACCAAGACCATAATATATGACTTCCTGCTATAAATACAAACCTAACTTATCCTAAACGTATCTAACCTAACCAAATCTAATCTACGGTGAGGTAAGGCGGCATTGAGGGATTGGCCTTTCTTCCACCAAGAAGCTGAACAGTTCATTCGCCAACACTTCTTATGATGCCTATTGCAAGGTGTTGGGTATATCCCACAATGCATTTAGTTCAAAGAGTAAACACTAGATGACACTAGCTTACACTTCAGCCACAAAGCTCGTATTTCATGGAGGCGTGGGATTGGCCCTTCTTCCACCAAGCCCTTGAATTCACACTGGCTCAAGGTCATCCACATTATGCATATCTTACAACCTTCCACGAACCAAACATTCCTCATTATATAGCACTACCGCATCTTACACAGTAGTAATTACTTTTCTAACAGGGCTTACCTTGTTTCATATAGTTCAGAGTAGCAACCGAACAAGAAGACTCATCCACACGTGTCCTAACTATATATATATGGGTGGGTGGGTTGGTGTGTACTATGACGTCAGTTACACATCATCATATCTTACAATCCAGCTCACATAGTTATCCTAAGTATGATTATGAGCATAAGTCATAATGTACCAAATCGATGAATATTAGAATTTAAAATATTTATAAAATAAAGATAAAAACATTACTCCATCTCCTAATATCCTAATTCCCAGACAATCCATACGTCTTAATTTAATTCTTTTAATTAGAATGAATATTTTTCAAGGGACAATTAGGCTGCGACTTGACATCTGCTGAAATTAGCATGTGATCTAAACTGTTATATGTGATATTTCTAAATGAATCGTATGAATGAACAAACGTCTAACAGGGAAGTTGGGGAAGTGGTACGCAGGGATCTGCATGTGTTATATATCGTTGGAAAGGTCACACCGAGTACACGTTACTTGTGAAATATGTCGCTTGAATGGGGCCTGTAGGGGGCGTGGCGACCATTTGAAAATCCGAACAATGAGCGCCCCGAAGCACTAGAAAATGTGGACAAAATAGGAAGCTTTGTTTCAATGTGTATGAGACTTGGTTTATATAGATTTAAAAGGTCGCTGAGTACGAATCTGACATCACATTTGTAAAATTCTAAATGGCGTATCCAACATGGTGGACACAAATTTAAAAAAGCAATATATGGATCTGAAATTGGGTATATAGAGATATTCGACGTCGCTAATTATGAATCTGATACCAAAATTGTAAAATTCAAAATGGCTGATACATTACTTTCCAATTACCAGAACCTTGTCATTTGATGCTCGCAATCCGGCAAGTTAAATAAGGAATTGGTGGGCGATTGCTTCCTTAATGTCCTCAATGTTTCTTGTGTTTTGCTTCCATCAGTCGAAAAGTTTTATGAAACGGTTCACTGAACGTACCTTCCTTACAGGAAACGAAGCACTGCTGCACAGGCCTGACAATGTCTTGAAAATTTATAACCTCATTTTGAACAAATTTCAATCGACACTGTATCGCCCCATGCTTAGGTATGGCTGGTACAAAGCGGGTTTTGATGTTCGATGTGTTCCATTTCAAGGTGTAAAGGACATTAATTTTTCTTTCGACGAGATCATTTGCCAGAACTGCAAGCACAAAGAATCCTGCAGTGCATGTTCTTATGTATTTTGTCGTAAAAACCTGTGCTACACCTTTTCCTTTGACCTCTACCATTATCATTAGTCATTATATACTATTTCCCTCATCCTCTTACACGCATGTAACGCACAGCACTGCATACCTAGGGGGAGGGGGGTAAAATTGTAAACGGCATCATGTGATAACAGAAGGATAGTTGTGGAAGCAAAGCGCATTTTATAATCCAAAACGCGCATTGCAATGGAGTTCGAAACACCACTATGCGTGGACTAACGTCATTTTCTAACTGAAAGCTCCGCTGTATATAACAACGAGCTCCCTCTTTATTATCACTAATCAGCTGCCCCTACTTGCCCCGTTATGTACTATACGTATTTTTCTACTACATGTGTAATCATCACATATGTCCGTTATGTACATCATTTGCACTTTTTGTCCGCCATTTTGAATTTTACAATTTTGGTATCCGAATCATAATTAGCGACGTCGAATATTTCTATATACGCAATTACAGGTCCATAGATTGTTTTTTTGTAATTTGTGTCCGCAATGTTGGATCCGCCATTTAGAATTTTGCAAATGTGATGTCAGATTCGTACTCAGCGACCTTTTAAACCTATATATATACCAAGTCTCATTCACATTGAAACACAGATAACTATTTTGTCCACGTTTTCTGGTGTTTCGGGGCGTGCATTGTTCGGATCATCAAATGGTCGCCACGCCCCCTACAGGCCCCATTCAAGCAAGATATTTCACATGTGACGTACAGTCGGTGTGACTTTTCCAGCGATATATAACGCATGCAGTTCCAAGCGTACCACTTCTCCGACTTCCCTTGTAAGTGAGATTCTCAAATAAAAAAATGCGAGTACATTTTTGTATATTGTAATGAACCGCGTGCCTGAGTGCACGTGTCACTCATCCAAGATAAACAAATAATAAAAAGTGTACACAAGCCATCGTAAAAGCAGACGACAACAAAACGTAAATCACCAATAACCGTAGATGGAGTTGAAGTCGCAGCTAGATGGAGTTGGCGCAGCGGAAGGAGGGACTTGGAGGAAATGACCCTATAAATAACCAAGCACCCAGGCTACTAGTATCACTCGTCTCCCGGGTGATCGCCTCTCTATAAACCTTCCTGCTTATCGACTGCAAGGGTCGAAGCAATCCTTCATACACAGTTTGCGATGGAACTGGTGTGGTTCCTTCCTATCTGGCGTACACAGTTTTCAACGGAACTGGTATGTCACCCTAAATACAAACCTGTTTCCGACTCGCAACGGAGACGAAACATTCCCAGGCATATCGATTGTAACCGACTGATACCTATTTCATCCTGCTTATCAGAAGCAACGGACTGATGCAGGACTTGAACCTCTAAATACAAATCTGTTCACGACTCGCAACGGAGACGGAACATTCCCACGGTATATAGGTTGTAACGGACTGATGCCTATTCCTTCCTGCAAATCTTTCGCAACGGACTGATGCAGGACTTATACCTACTTCTCTGAGGCATGAGCCCAAGAAGAAGAGAGCCATAAGTTTTTAAAAACTCAGTTATAACCGCGATACGGGACGCTTATTTTATTAACCATATTCTTACTTGTACATAATTTTATAGTAAACTGGTTCTGGGAGAAAACATAATCCCTTGTATCGTTTAATTCTACCTTTAAGCATTCAGAAGGATCATTAAGGAATCCGAAGGAACATAACAATATAACAGGAAATATATGAGACATAAATATTCATACTTGGCACGAAGACAAGTTAGACTAAAGTTCGCTTTTGTGCAAAGTACGAATATTTAATGTCTCATACTTTTCCTGTTATATATAAAAACATATTCGTGATTTTTTTTATTTGAAAATGTCAGACGTTTGATCGCGTATACACTTCAAATGTTATTTATCTTCAGTTTCGATAATAATCCGATCATTACTAGAAAACCCATACGTAATCAAAGATTTGTGCTCTTCGTTAATTACGTATACATAGCTATTATCTAACGATTTACAAAGTCATATCACATTAAAATTTCACTTCATTAATAGTTCGATTCTTTTCATCAGGTTGATGTGGATTGTCCTCTTTGTTTCCGGAGTAAGTTTGACATGTATTCTTATTCTAAAATCCTGGCAAAAGTTTCAAGAAAATCCAGTTGTTGTTACAATCGAAAGAAATTTTAATGAATGGAGAATTCCAAGACCAGTTCCTATTGTTTGTACTCCAAGTGCACCTGCTAGGATTTCGAGAAAACTTCTTCAAGAGTAAGTATACCTTGAGCCAATTAAAATTTATTTTTCTTCACTTCATTTTGGTCTGTTGTCATTAATATAGAAAACCATAATGACTACGTGGTTGAAGAATAAAGGGAAAGGAGAGTAGATGTCAAACCAAGGCTATTTCTCGTAAAACGAATTACAAGGCCTAACTTTTCCATGTACTTCCATGTATCTAATATTTTAAAAATCATTGTAAGTTGGGGATTATTTGCGCAGCTGAGATGAAATTTTGTAACGGATAACTGACATTAAATAGTAGAAACTTTTTTTTCTTATGATGGACACTCACTTCATTCCCTGCGCTCTTACTTTTCCGTCGGATAAATTATTCCACTTTCCACGAAATTACAATTTTACCTAACTGTACACCAGATTTAAAAGTAAAATGAACAATTATTAAGATAATCTAGAACTTTTAATTAACAATGGTAAGGTCTAGAGATTCAAAATACGATCAAAATGGGAAAAGTGAACGACACATCCTTTGTTATCTGGTGATACCCTTTATTATTCAAACAAATCTGAGTTAATTATGCATTATCAGTATTTGTGGAAATATATGAAATAGGCAATATAGTAAATATGTAACAATGGCAAGAAGAAAGAGGTAAGAAACATCTACGATTTAAAATGTGTAATTGCTGTCGCCAATAATTGAATAAGTATTATATATTCACTTGACAAGAAAACAAATAGATATATGGATAGTACAAATAAACTAAAATATATTTTACTCTTAATAGTTTTTGCTTTAAAGGTTGTTTGGGGATTATGACGAAAAGAAGAAACAGTATCTTAAGGATATTGTTAAAAATGTTGTCCATTTAAGAGAAGCTTCAATGACTAAATTCATTGAATATGAGAAGGATGAAAAAGTTGCAAACTTGAACGTAACAGAAGTTCAACACAAGGTAAGTAAAATATAGAGAACTAATGAAAAGAATCACTGACGAAAACAATACATTGATTAAATTTAAGAGTATTGTTATTATTATTATTATGGCGCCAACTGAAGAGGTGTGTGGTTTGAGTGCGAAGACATTTTCTGGTAAGCAGATGTTCTTGAGAAGTCCTATATGTGAAAAAGATTTCATGGTAAGAAATGTTTAAAGATAGGAGAACTCGAGCATGATATATTTATGAAGGATGTTGTTTCTACATATACATGTCAAAACGTTTTCGTGCTAGTGATGAAAAGAAAGTGGTTATTCCGAATTGTACAAAGAACAACAAGGGGAAAGACAATAATGTAAGTCTTGCATCAACTGCACTAACTCGTGAGGGTTACTCCGGTGAAAACGAGACCTTAATTGACACATTTTTCACAAAAATTCAAAGTCATGTTGAAGGTGACAGGCGCACAGAAACATAAAAAGAGGTGTTTATATCAGTGCTGATCAAAATGAACCAATTAACTAATAACTTTGGAAACAAAGGTCATTTTTCTAAAACAGAAAAAAACGGCAAGCTATACGACATAGTTTGTAGTTTGAATAAAGATAAATCATACGCAGATGCACTGACTGACGAACGTAATACTCCTGTACAAGCGTTTCAATGCAAGGGGACAAATATTACTTCAAAACCACCGGGACAAGGGTGTAAAAGCAACTTAAATTTCGGTAACAGTGAACAATGTTGGGAAGAAGACATATAAAGTAAGGAAAGTAGAGTTTATATAAAAGGGTGTAAACTCAATACAACAAATCATAATCACTAGGTACATTAAATTAACTTAGATAATAGCGTCAATGAAGAATGGCAAGTAGCGATAAGTAAACATACAAAAGAGCAAACAAATTGTAGAAATGACAAATGCTTGAGCAGGGAAATAAAGTTACAAAAAACAATTAAGGTTAACAAAAAGCAGGAAATAACGAAGGCGTTATTTATAACTAGATTAGAAGGAAGTGTGACCTTTTCTAAGCTTGAATATATGCACGTAAATGTAAATCGTTCGGTGAAAAAATGCACGAAACTGAAAACTAAGCACAAGGGTTATTCTTTATTCTAAATTTTAGTCGACAGAGCGATTCCACTTAATCGATAATTCAATCTTCTGGCCGCTGGAAGTTTTATTTTCTAGCTTGTATGGAAAATTATATTAGGATAGCTCACTGAAAAAGTACGGTCCCACAAATTACAGAGGCATAATTGTACAGCCACAATGGGTATGCAACGTGATGAGATTAGCATATATTCTCAGAATACGAGAGATTTAAACACAAAAATAACTGAACTGATACATAATATAAACTGTAAAAACTATGACATACTTTCCTTTACAAAATCATAGTTCAAAGAAGAACAAGGAAATTACACAGCTTTCTAATAACTATACTGTTATTAGGAAGAATAGATAAGTCTCTGATGAATGTGAAACGACAAGTGTTGGTTCATTATTGCTTTAAGAAAGATTATTATTTTTACAGAAATCAGTCATCCTTCTAAACACTTGGATGTTATAATAAGAGTAATAAAAGTACAAGGGTTTAAACATTTTAAATAGCATTACATTACCTTCCTCCGAGCATGAAGACGCACATAGAGCCTATATGTTGTATATTGTAATTGGTTTGTATTTAACTTTATAACGGGTGATTATAAAATAATATTATTAGGTGATATGAAGGCACCCGGTAGCAACTGGAAAACATGAATTATTACAACTAATAATCACAACGTAAGATTGAAATCTGATATATTAGAATTATCGAACTTACTGTAGTAAAAACAACTAAATACACCTTATAGAAAGGATAGATCTACAGCCGTTTTGGATATTTTTTAACTAATATTCAAGAGACCATACTATTTACTGATGTAGATGCTCTTGTCAAAGCACACAAGTATCATCCACCTTTAGTCATATTTTGTGTTATTAGTAGTGATTATCCAAGTATTATCCAACTTTAGTGAGCAGCGGAATACGTCAGTAGAATGTAACGAATCTTAAGGTTTTCCTCATGCGCACTTCGAATCCATTTCTCTCCATATGAGTAGTATTCAACCTGAGACAAAAAGAAAGGTAATCTTACTGTAGAAGGGTATAGTAGCGATGTATATAACTTTTTTATAATAGTCTGGACACTAACGTTCCCAAGAAAACTTCCAGCATGAAGAAACAAACGAAAAGTGACCCATGGATGCACAACCAATTGGAATTACTTATTAACAGAAAAACAGATTTTCCATCAAATAAATACAAATTGGAATTGTCTATTGGGACGTTAATATGCTTTATTAAGGAAATAGGTTGCAAAGAAGTACAAGGAAACCAGGTTTCATTATTTATGATCATTTGAAAATAGTCTAAAATTCAAAAGAAGTCTTTTCTGAAAATATTTAATAGCAATGGAGTTACAGGTTAAATTGAAAGTATTATAATAAATGGCCAAGAAACAAATAATGTATTGAAAATTGCTATGGCATTTAGGGAGTATTATATTATGAACTTTAATTTTAAGTAATTTATCTCAAAGTAAAGCGGAGCCACTGAACATTAACAAAAGTATCATAGATGTACACTCAGTCAATCATAATTTGACCGGACTCTTTAGCAGCCCTTAAAAAGTTTTAGTCCAGAAATTCAACTATGCGACAACCTCACAACAGGATGAGTGACCACTGCGTTGATTTTAATACGATGAGTTTATTAGTGCCGTATTAGAGTACTAATCTATATGACGAAAATACTGTTTACTATAGATCTAGTCGTGATGTATTGAAAAAATGTAATAAATTCTGAATAAATGTAATTAGAAACATTATTTTACTATTATGGGTCATAAAATAAATTGATACAGCAATGTTACTACGTCCGTAATCATTAGCGATGAAGGCTTGCTTATTCTTACTTGGGACCTTAAATTTTCTTACACGGTGTTTATATGTATAGAATCTAAGAAAGGTAGCAGTTAATGAAAAATTGGCCCATAAATGCAGAAAACACTGTAACTGAAACAAACAAAGTGGGTTTTATATGATTTTTACTTCACTTATATTTATGTAAGAGTTATTCTTGAAGCCTGTTAACTCTAAGTCTCGTGGCCATGGGAGATAAAACCTTGTGGTGAACTGTGTAATCATGCTGTTGTAGCCTCGTCTAGGGCGAGTGTTTTGTTTAGTTGTGTGAAGTGGGAGTTTAAGTTTGCGTATAATTTTGAAACATAAACAGAACAGTTTAAAATGGCCATTAATGGAAGCAAACAAATCACCAGAGTTAACGCATAGACCTTCATGGTTTAAACGCAAAACTTAGATTGGAAAATCTAAAAAACGCCTTTAGACGTGACTTAGAATTACAGCCCGATGACATACTTCATTTTAAGGCCGAGTTTTACTACAAACAATCACATACGTAAAATGCGTGAATCACAATATCGCCGATCGTGCTTTAGAGATATATGGAGCAAATTTAGTTTACAGCACAGATTTTGAACGAATAAACTTGCCAGTGACACTTCAAGTTCAAGAAACCTTCGTGACAGCGGCTTGGATATTACTTCTGGAAATTGACGACGAGACCATTAAAGTGAAGTTCAGTGAATATGGTGACGTATCAAGAATCACGAATATTTTTTATCGTGTGACCGGAGAATTTTAATTTCCCGTGTATACAGGCAACAGACTTATTAATTTCTATACTCCTAAAAAAGTGTTCCTCCATATCTAGTTATCCAGAATTTTCGTTTTCAAGCTCGCAAACAAGGTCAAGGTGACAAGGAGGGCAGAACTGTGGGCCTCGTCCTTAATCTGCCCATAAATTCCTACGAACCCAGTGCAAAAGACGTTCCTACTTATAATTTGGAGAATTATCCCCCATTTGTTGGGTGGCAACCCTGCTAACGAAAAGGAAGAAGACGCAGCCTCGAACCCACACGAAGCTGAGCAGCTGATCGGTGAACAACTTGCATAGAAATCAGATCAAACCGGTTGTGGAGTGCAAAATAGTGATTGTATTGACTCACAACACACACATGACACTGTGCCTAACATTTAAGAAACTTTGCCTGGGGGTGAAATTACAGGTTCCAGTGATAGAACTGAGCGAAAAGACACTGCAGTATTGAATTCACTGCCGAAGTTAGTTGTGAGTGAGCAAGAAATTGTTTGTATAAGTGACTGCGACATAGCAGCAGGGGGGTATTAAATTGCTGTTGATCTTAGTGTGTTTTCCTCGTCTGAGTAAGAGGGTTAGTGGTGGTGGCAGTGTTAAACGTAGTAAAAATGCCCCTTTTGCAGATTTTGCGCGTAAGAGAAAGTCGGATTGGAAGTCAGTGTTGCGTGCGTTACGAATTACTGTCAGACAAACACGTTCTCAAACAGTACGTTTGTCCATAAACGAGCAAGAAGGGATGTTTGGAGTGCAAAATGATTAATCTTTGGCATGTATATCGACCTGTATTTATTATTTTAGTTCCCTTTGATTCAGGTACGTATATAATTTCCTTAAGTTTCGATAAAGTACTATGATGCCGCAGACAAGTGGAAACAAAGTGTTGACATTGTTTCTTTAGCTATTGGTTGTTATGGCAGGGAGTGTTGGTAACACCTTGGCGGTATGTACTTTTAATATCTGCAACGCCCGCCATCTCGTCAAAGTTTCAACTCACGAACATCTGCTCAACGCTTAACACCCGTCAGGTGAGTGCGACCTATTTTTATCCACAAGAATACTCAGGTTTGGATGTCATTTATGTTTCAAATCAATTAAAAAAGATTTTTAACATGCACAACTAGAACGATTAACTTTCTCAGACCATCTTCGTTTGTTTAAAAAATCAAATGTAATGTAGCAACGTATTTAACAGTTTCGTCTACTTGGAAGTGTAATGAAACAGTGTGTGACAATACAGATTATGTTCTGTTGGTTACGAACTTATGAAGAAGTGCTGAAGTTACAGTATAGGACCAGTTTGAAAAAGTAGCGATGGCAATTTAAAAAAAAAACATTAAATTCGAAACAACTCATTCCTGTAAACAACTTCATGTCCAAAATCGGCAACAACAGCAGTAACAATATTAATTATTAAGGTATTATAATGAACTGGTTAAAATGGATTTGAGCTCGCTGCCACGGATCCAATGTACTTCAAGTAGAATTCACACTAATAGGGTCCAAGGTATAGTAATTTGTTCTGAATTACAAAAAGTTGGTATGATGGAACAGCCTAGCCTATAGCAGAACACTATACAGGAACGAAAGCGAACGAAATTACGAATTATCAATTCATACACACATGAGAGGGGGCAGACAGTGGAAGGTAAAATATTTATAAGGTAATTCGGGATTATTATAAAGCAATTTACCAACGTTAGGTCCTAGAATGTAATGATTCTTTTGCAATCACAACCTGACTGGACTGTTTCCACAGACCTGCAACAAGCATACCTGGGAAAACTTTTTGCAGAAACAGAAATCATTGCAGACTATGAGTGACCATGCTTCACCAGGCATTGAGGATCTAAGGGCTATTTGGTGCAAAAAATGTATTCCATTATTACCTCCTATGTTGACGTATCTGTTTCATCAAATCATACCAGGAAGGTTGATATAAGTATATTTCGCACACGCTATTGGTATCCTTATCTCCTAAAGAGGAAGCTCCGTACAGAAGGATAGCTTACGTCTAATATCTCTATTAAATACCGATTCCACATTGCTCACGAAAAATTAATGAGACGATTTCAAACGTATATAGCTGACATCACGGATGCGAGTCAAGAGGGAAGGGGGTGGCCAATACCAAAGTAATTCGAGTCCTGTAGGCTAACTTGCGCTAGATCATACAAGTATATCACCACCAGTTATCCCCGATCTTTATACCTTTCTCTACTGATTTTAATAAACAATTTCCGTCACTCAATTTGCAGTATTTGTTACACATTCTTCAGCAAATCAAAGTTCTGCACGATTCACATAATTTAGTGACTAAGCTGTATGATGTATGCACTATTCGACTCCAGGTAAACAGAAGTTTACTAACAGAATTTAGAATGGAACGTGTATTGGATCAAGGTGATGCTGTATAACCATATATTTTTAACATTGTCTTATTACTCTTAGGCCTAAATATAAAAACAAAATTGCGAGGTCGTGCACTCAACCAATCCTGTCTTAAGGCCATAATATATGCAGATGACGCCTTATGCTTTGGCAGGATATAGTCGAGTTAGAAATGGTCATATCATTTACAAAAATATGGTAAGGTTTCTAATATTAATATAAACCCTAACAAAACTCATCTCCTTGTCATGGATGCCAAGACGAAACACGTATAGAGAATATGGGGAAGTTTAAAGATTCTCTCAAATATCTGGGCGTATGGTGGAGTAATAGCATCCATATAACTATGGCGCTGAACGCCCAACATTTAATTCTAAACATTCTAGATGTAATCCACAAATATAGATAATGTTTTTAAACCTTACTAGCTAAAGTACGGTTTGTGAATGTGTATATCTTAAGTCAATGCAATCATATGTTACAAGTTTTCCATCATTCAAAAGCACATATGCTATTGTTATAAGCACATAGGTAGTTTTTTTATGGTTTAATTATCCACTTCGCACACACAGGGGAACTTGCCAATTGTCACTACAAGGAAGGGGACTCCAATTGAAGAACCTCCAGATACAAGGTGCTGCCTTATTGTTACATAGAACAGTAGAGTTAATATGTACACATGGTGAAGAATACTCCACACAATTGCTAAATAAAGTGATTCGCAGAATTGATTTGACTTTGCCATTATTTTCAAAATACTGGCTAGCTTTGTTATCCTATCTCACCCCACCTTAATTCATTTGAGTTATGCGTTAATAGAGAAACTCTCGATGGATTATTGGTAGGTCAAAAAATTCTATGAATTTTTTATTAATCAGAGTCCTGTGCATATACCCTCTATCCCACAAAAAATCCTGACGTAAATTTTCCTAGTTTCTGGCAGAACTTAGCTGAAATACGAAATGTGCCAACTCTACACAATCTTGCATATCAGGTGATTATCGATATTTGCCCCACCAATCAGGCACTCTTTGAACGGTGCATAATTACATCCGCAACTTGTGCAAAATGTGGTAGCGACGATACGTTAACTAATCGCATTATTCACTGTTGAAAATAAAATCCGCCATGGTTACAATATAGAAAAATCATAATGTATCAAGCATGATAGTTTTGTCATTTTTTCAGCCACACAAATTATTCACTTTCCGGCTTTCTAGGTTTTCCCTAAACCAAATAATAATAATAATAATGCAATTTTGAATCATACAGATTTAACTGACCCTCATTATTTTGTGCAATGTCCCTTACAACAATACAAAAACTTACTTGCCTATTCGAAATAAACATCGAGTTTGGGCAATTATGAACAGGCTATTTATGTTTAGTTTATTCTTTACATGATTTATGTGTAAGTTAATTTGCATTTATGATTATTCTGCACGCATGATTTTGATTTCTTTGTACATAACTTGAGTTGTTTATAATCATTAATAAAAAATGAGCGCTGAATCATGTTACTTGTTTTTCCCTTTTCGTACATAAACCTGGCGTTGCAATTTCTAATCCCGAAGTGTCTTATTCTTTTTCAACAAAACTCCGTCATCTATGTTCGTGTTGCATGCACGTAATTTGATTTCTGTCAAATGCAAAAGAAGTTGAATGAACACAAATCTGACAACGATCACCATTCCTCTAATAAGACTACAGGAAATATAAGCATTCCTAGGTTTAGTCTAATGTTCATATCAATAGTTCTAATAGTCATATAAAAATGTTTAGAAAGGAGCAGATTAATCGAGGTCATATTCGCTGACGACAAACTTCAGGTCAGTGACTCTCTACCTGCTTTACTGTAATCTAATAGCTTGCATGAACTTTTCAAATGCAGAAGGCTAACCAAATTAAAAACTGGGAATTTTCAGCACCAGATTAGAAACGGCTGAATGAATCGAGATCTTTTTACCCAAATTTGAAGTCAGTTTCTGTGTATATATTTTCATTTAGGGTCCAATAACAGAAGGATCAAAATTAAGATGTCCAATGTTTTAAGGTAGCTAACAGACAGAACATACTAGGTGGACAAGAGAACTTAACGAATCTTTATTGTTCTCGCTCAATCTAATACACATTGTTCTCACGTAAGGAATATAACTAGTTTATTATTTTTATTTTTGGTTAGCTATACTATTTTGGAATTACATTTCTTTACGTCAACTTTTATCAGGCCGCATAGAATGGACAAAGAAGTAATATCTAAATAGCAGAATAATGGTTCCCAAATGCGAGCAATGCTAGATGCATTCCAATTACTTTCTAAGGCAAGTTGGAGTTTCATAAAATAAATTGGTGCTTATTATTTCCCCCCAAACGCATGTCATCAAATGAATTAAACATGTTTTAAGAATTTGAAAGAAAATTATATTTGCGTAGGTGGAAAGCGAGTCTATGACTCTCAGTATAGAAAGTGCACCAAGCTAATAACAATGCGAGCGATCTGTTGTTATCCAACAATCCAGCACATCAGCTTATCCTTATGGGTTGTTTGCTTACACACTCATTTCGGTTATATTTTTACTTTTATTTCCTGAATATTATCATACCGTCCTATTACAATTGGTTAAACATTTACTAAATATATTATGTGAGTGTATACTGTTTTCGCCTTCCAGAGAAACAGAAACAGAATGTTTGGGAAGTCAGGGCCCCAGGATAGTCCCACCCTGAGGTGTGGTTGCTCTCCAACATCTACTAGTGACCCCCGCATGGATGTATGTACAGCCTCTGTCGCGGGTGTGGATACTACGGTTTCTATTTTAGCGAAGACATTTACCGCGCATGGCAGGAAACAGGAAAGCGCGAGAAGTGTTTTCTAGATAGAGGGGGAAAAACAGAATATCCAGTACTGTATATTCTGTAAAATGCATTTTGTCGAAACAAACAGGGTAAATATTCTCTACAAATATTACATTAACGTTAATTAGTTATGTAATTTATGTAGGGTTTTACTGTTACTTTAGTAATTCAAACGAACTACTTTGTTCAAGTTCTCGTTCAACTTTTTACGCTACAATCAACATAATTCTTAGCACTAGTTATATTTTTTCAGGCAAGGAAGATACCTAAGATTCTGTGTTATCATTTGAAGACTAAAGAATTGACTGCTTTTGACTTCTTGAATACACGTTTTGGGTCGTGCCTAGCATCATTTTCAGCCTTACCAGACTTTGCAAGGTAAGATTTTAACAGAAATAACAAGAAAATTTAAAGTGGATATATATATATATATATATATGTATGTATGTATTATTATATATTATATACTTTAAATTGTTCCTTTATAACATTATAAGGTGATAATCTAAACTTAAAGGACGTACGTGTACGTTTATTTCTTCTTAATTCGCTTGAGCAGGCAGAAGCTAATTTTCATTGGCTACACAATCTTAAAATGAAGGCTTTACAATGAAAAATGAAACACGAATGTAGCTTGCTTATTTGTAGAAGCAATTATGTGAAAAATCGTGGTGGCAAGTTCTTTCCAATAATATTGTAAAACACTTTTTGAACAAGTAGCTAAATAATACACTAAACCTTCGTTACTATATTGATTCCGTTGTCACTAATCATAATTTGTATCCTACACTCAGGCTAATGTGTTATTGCTTTTTTCTTTGATAAACGAAATATGAGCCAGGTTGTAACTATCTTCTTTAAGAAGAATTATTTTATCAAGTACATAAAGTTTCAATACATAATTAATTATGAATTAGATAATAATTATAATATACAAATATACTCGATTTAAATGACTGTAGAAAATGTATCTTTTATAATTAACATAATATACTATAAATAGTAATAATAATTAGTATATACCTAGGTATTATAGTTATTACTATTAAAACGGTGATAACATGTATGTTTTTTTCTTTTCTAGAGGTGGATATGGGTATGCAGATGAACTTGTATATAATACTTCATTTGAGAGCAGTGATCTCACTCCCCACATCTTAGTTGGATACCCAACACAGGGGACAAAGGTAACTATATATATATATCGTATATTACCGCTCCGCTGGGCTAGTCGTTAGCGTTGCTGACTACGGATAGAGGGACCTGGGTTCGATTCCCGGCTCTACCAAGAGTATTTTCCAAGGCATGTGAGTCTGGAACGGTGCCCACTCAGCATCACGATGCAATTGGCAAGCTGCTATGAATAAAAGAAAGTGGTGATCAAAGTGAGAGCTTAGGCTCTCCTCTCGCAACACGTCTGGTCAGCGTCGGAACAGTAGACCAATCTCCTCCCTCCCGGGAGAGGCCTCATCCACTAGTGGATCGAATGTATATATATACGATTCTTACATCATGTCATTTTATCAACCACTTTTAACATTTAAATACAAACACATATCGGTGAGTTCCTAGACGAATAATAATTTTGATTTCAATTTTGTAAATCGTGTAAGTGGTTCTAGGTTTCGGCTATTTAGTTATGTGAAACCATATTGGCTGTTTACTCATAGAAGTGTCTAATTCTATGCTTGTTTCACATTAGAGCGAATACAATATTTATGGAGGGTAAAGAAATAGATCAATGAAGGCATTTAGGCCGTATAATAACTTTATAAGATTTACGATATCAATTTCTGTAAATAACAATTTTTAGAAAGAAGGTATTACAGGTGCCTGAAATAGATTCCTTACATTAGAATCATTAGAAATTTTTAATATCTTGTTTGTTGTAGTAACATGCATTTCCGCCAAGTTTAAGCAGGTTATTTAATTTCATATTATTGATTATCAATGGAAAATATGTCTTACCATAGGTATTTATATATAGTAAACTACAAATATAGATTTTGATAGAGTGATCAATAAATACACCTGAAACCGTCCTTGCATATAATATTAATACTTGTATTCGCCTTCTTATTTAAATATAGCAAATATAAGTTTTAAAATATTAAAATTTTATATAGGTGTATATGTGCTCTCCATACGACTATCCACAACCAATTATAAACAAAATAGTTTATAACAAGGGACCAAAGGGACAAAATTTTCTTTTCAATACTCAAAGTATTGTGGCCACAGCAAGCTCTCCAAGCCTTAGCAGATTAACACCAAATCAAAGGAAATGCTACTTCCGAAGAGAAAAAAAATTAGATGTGAGCCCGTACTATACTGAGAACTCCTGTAGATTGCAGTGTGAATTTGAACAGGCAATGGACACCTGCCAATGCTCACCAATAATATTTATGAATACTGGTAAGTGAAATAGTTATATTTAAAGAAATAATCTTTATTGATATATGTTTCAATTGATGGAAGCTCATGGCTTAAGCGGTTATGTATTTTTTTTATTATTATTCTGGTTCAAGTTTCAACGATAATGAGAACTGATTTCCTCACATCTCGTGAAAAGTACGGTTTGATCTTGAACTAAGTCTAACGTAAATGTGTAGGAGAGTTCAAAATGTTTCAGGCAAATTTGATTGAGTACATTTTTGTACAGTATGAGGCAATCCAAAGATAATTATATAACACCTAAAATCAGATTGGTCAAGCACATGTAACTATGCATGACCTGTTAATTCTGTAGTGTATAATGAAGGTGTATTATCTGTTATTTGCATTAGGTGAATGAACTCACGAAAGAATGCAATGTTAAAACGTTGTAACTTTCTTTAAATAACATTAAGAAGCCTTAAAGGCAGCTATGATCTAAACCAGACACATGTCATAATTAGTATGACTGGATACGTAGTACTTGATCAGTCTTTATGTGTTTTGACTCTACAGCTGTTGATTATATTAGCTAAATTCGACGTCGAGTATAACTATCACTAGATGTCTTAATGGTATCGCCCCAGAAAACCGCCTTATGAAAGGTAGGACGCTGAATCAAATACATTTTTGTCTGACTATGGACAAGTCTTGACTAGCTTAATTGCCATCTTCAGATTCTTTTTTTTCATCACGAGACTTGATCCGTATATGGCGATAGCAACAAAGCAAATGAAAAACAATGCTTAACTTCATTAGCATATCTAACGTGGTCGACAACACTCCTGATTTCGTCCTCAGATGCGAATCTCATAATAAATTATAACGTTTCCCTTTTACAAGGCTGATTTCTCAACATACTCCTCATTGGACCTCTAGGACTAACTTTCTTTTAAACATGTGCACCTGTTATTTGCTTCGTTACTCTCCATCTTCTACTTATTTCGACAACTGATCGTAACTCTAGGAATTTAATGTTAGGCATATATCCAATTCCTTAAGTAGTTGCAGCTCAGTACATTCCATTGAGTTCGATGATGTATTGTAGATCTTGGTCGGTCTAACGTCTTATATTGAACTCAGCTCCTTGTCTGAAAACTTTGATCTCTGGCGTAGACACACGTTCTTTATCTTTATTATTTACCATAGGAACTTCAATATAGTGACTCTGATCCGAACCCATAAGCAGCCACTTTTAAAATCTAGATGGACATTGAAGTAAGGTAAAATATCTTGTCCTAAAATATTTCATTTTTTAATCCTTTGACAACAAAGAATATACTCATGATCCCAATGATAATTTGAAATATTGTTTTACACGATACAAACACCTTTAACGTGTTTCTGAAGAATCTACCAACATATTGTTAACCGTGGTTAACTTGGTGTGTAGTATATTATTTACTTATTTCCAAAGTACTTCTTAACTGACACTGTAGCTTCTGGGTCAGCTAAAGCTAAGGCTTCATGGTTTAAGATATTATCTCTAAAAGCGATCATCTTCAGAGATTGCTTCTGAGTAGAATATATATATACGGTGTATATCAGATGTATGCATAAGTAGTTTCCGGTTTACCTAAGAGATGGCGCCAGCCAAAAGTACGCAGCGTATTCATTTGACACATACGTCATTTTGTTCGTCTGACATTAAACTACAAACACACACAAGTTGAGTCCCCCAAACACTAGCGTCTTTGTTTTATCGTTCAGTGATCACGTCGAAGTTTGTGCCTGAAAAAGAACATTTGCGGCACGCATTACTTTTCTTATTTAATCAAAAGAAAAAGGCTGTTCAAAGTCTTCGTGTGCTGGTAGAAACATATGGTGAACACGCTCCATCGATTAGAACATGTGAGACATGGTTTCGACAATTTAAAACTGGTGATTTCAATGTGAAAGATGTTAGACCATAAAAGTGCGGAAACGAGCAATTGCAGGTGTTATTGGAGGATGACCCAACTCAAACTGAACAGCAATTTTCAAAAGCATTAAATGTGTCACAAGAATCAATCAGCAGACGTTTACGAGAAAATCAATAAACTGGGTAAATGGGTCCCACACGATTTGAATGAATGTGAAATGGAAAATCGCAAAGTCACTTGTGAAATGCTGCTTCAATGCCACGAAAGTAAATCCTTTTTGTATCAAATTGTGACGGGTGACGAAAAATGGATTTATTTTGAAAATCCGAAGCGGAAAAAATCGTGGTTTTCACCTGGCGAAGCCAGTCCTTCAACACCAAGGCCAAATCGCTTCAGCAAGAAGACCATGCTTTGTGACTGTTGGGACCAGAGCGGTATTGTGTATTATGAACTCTTGAAGCCTGGCGAAACCTTTAATGCACAACGCTATCGCCAACAAATGATTAATTTAAATCACGCATTGATCGAAAGACGACCGGAGTGGGCCCGAAGACATGACAAAGTGATTGTGTTACACGACAATGCGCCGTCTCACACAGCAAAACTAGTGAAAAGTCACCTTGAAATCGCTTGGATGGGACATCCTTCCGCACCCGCCGTACTCCCCAGACCTGGCCCCATTTGACTATCACCTCTTCGCATCAATGGGGCACGCGCTCGCAGAGCAGCACTTCAGCAGTTTCGAAGACGTTGGAAAATGGCTCGACAAATGGTTTGACGCAAAAGACAAGCAGTTTTTCTTATATGGTATCCATCAATTACCTGAAAGATGGGCGAAATGTGTAGAAGCCGATGACCAATATTTTGAATAAAACAAAATTATTTTCCCTTGAAAATTATGAGTTTTCTTTACCACAAAAACCGGCAAAAACTTATGCATACACCTGGTATATATATATATTAGCTAAAATTACTACTACTCAGGCTTTTAAGCGTTGACATTCAGTAAACACATAACCAACTACAGATAGCTGCTTTTCTCACTATTTTTGGAATTGTAACCATCTCCAATCCGTGAAAACTAAATATACTGATTGTAATATTCATTTGAGTGAGCTTCAACAATATTGTCAAAAAGAATATCTGAATGTAGGTACTTTGAAGCGAATAGGTTTCTTCTATCACTTCAGAGAAAAGGTAAATATGTTTATTTATAGCTTGTTTTAAAAGCCTCATTTAGTGACATTGGGATGGCCGATAGGATAGCGCGTTCGCTTCTGTGAGAGCGTCGTCACTGGTTGAATTGCCACCGAAGTTCATTGAACAGAGTATTTCAGAACCTGCTCTAACAAATGCTGCAAGTCCCGTCTTCAGAAGCTTACCAGCTCCTTTATAACGCTAATAATAATTCAATCAACGCCTCTGTTATCACTGAATTCCAATATTGTCCATGGCATATCCTGCAGTTCAATTATAAACATCTTGATTCTATAGTTTGATTCTTGTACATAATTTACACATATTCTTCAGTTCAAATATTTTATTAAAATATCGAACCTAAAATCAGCTACACTTGTTATACTGTTATCGATCTCTTCCTGCACAACATTGTTATTGAGCATACTGACTGGAAAACCCAATGGTCAATTTAGCTGTCTTCTATGCAAATACACCTGAAATAAATCTAATTCACAGACCGAATATAAACGGGATGATTATAAAATATAACAGTGTTCCTACGACATGATATGTTATATTTTCACAGCACCTTTAAAGATCATACGAATAAATTCAATTTGAAAATGGTTGCTATCATCAGGTCGTTGTACATTTTACCTCTTTTTGTTGCAAATTTTGTTATTTCTTACCATGTAAAGTGTTCCCGCTGCTTTATTTGAAACCTATTTGTAAACAAATAAGTAGAAAATAAATGAAGTACAATGCAACATGGTGTTTCGTTTGCTAACTCATGTTAGGGTATCACAAGAGTGTACGTATGCCTATCCCGTATGTTAAACACACACACAGAGAAAACGTACACATACACACTATGTAGCATTGTAGATAGATAGATATAGATATAGGGTTGCCACATTCTAAAACCCAAAAATACTGACACAATTCCCCTCACCAACGCGTTCAAGAACAAACTGTATTATTTGTGTGACTTTGCAGCTCCTGAACATTTCTCACTTGACGACATTTTTTTGTAGATACTGTCGATTTAAAAACAAACATACTGATGGGGCAGCAAAAGGCTTATATTAATTTTAAATCCGTTATGTTTAGAATGTCAAAGTATGTGCCCATGCAAATTTTCACAATTCGAGCGCAAATACTTCGGGAGATATAGATGATATAAAAGTTAGATTCTTGTTTCTGGACAGTGATAGAAGTGTATGGAAATTCAATTATATATTTAAATTTCTGAAAGAAATGGAAAGTAGATATACAGTACTGGGTACTGGATGCCAGACGCTACCTGTTGGAGGGTTTGTTTATCACGGCCGCAGCTTTGAACTTCTCCATATTGAATTTATAATGTTCTATTTTTTTATGGAAAGGGGGTCGTAAAACATGCCATTCTAAGCAAACATTTTACGAGAAATACGACTCTAATGTCAGTTTTGCTGTAAGCATATTATTCTGATAGAAAAGGGTATGTAAAACTCATCTGGGTTAATGATGTAATAGCCTGAAAATTGCCATTTCCTCTTAAAATAACAGGAAATGAAAACAAAATTCATAAAAATTCATATCGATAGTGAACTGTAGCCTGGAACAATTTGTGTGAGTTTGGATTTCATTTCCTTTGTTATTTCTAAACGAAATGTTTTTTGGACTATTGCGTCATTGCCCAGGACTAGTGTCGTATAAGGTTGCTTGTCACAACAATATTTGTACAGCAAAGCAACGCCAGAATCGTAATTCTCGTGAAATTTTAGCCCAGAATGACATGTTACACGACCCCCTTTCCATGTAAGAAAATCAATCTAGATTCAATATGGTGGACTTCAAGATGGCGGCCATGATAAACAAGCCCTCTAAAACGTAACGCCTTGCACTCAGTATCCATTACTGTGTATTTGCTTTCTATTTTATTCAGCACTTTAAACATATAAGGGAATTTCCACACTTTGCTATCACTCTCCAGATACAAGAATCTGACTTTTATATCATCGATATCACCCAACGTAATTGAGCTCGAGTTGCCAAAATTTGCATGGCCACATACTTTGACATTCTAAACATAACGGAAGAAAAGAATCATAAGTTTTTTCTTCCACATCCGTATGTTTGCTTATTAGCCCAAGCGCGTCATAGTCCATCTGATAAAGAGTAAAAAAAAAATATCATGCCGTACGTTTTCTGTTTGTACTAATCCTGGTCTTTGGCTTTTGCAACACGTAAAATAAAAAATATACGACTTTATTCTGCCTTTGTTTCGATATTTTATAATCGCTTATAACGTAAGAGTGCTTGAATACGAAAAATGCAATATCAAAAAGCGTACATACCCGCATACATGTTAACGTATGGTAACCCTATATATATATATATATATATATATATATATATATATATATATATATGTATATACAAGGTGTCTTACTTAACCCTGCGACCGCAATTAGATTCGAAATGAAACAAAATGTGACTAAGGTGGTTGCGCAGGAATGTAACCATGTCGGGGGCTGATAAAATTCCATAAAAAGCAAGGGGTCCCAGGACCCCCAACACAGGGCCCCGAGGGTCAACTGCAAAATTTCAAATGCCAACATGGGTCGAGTGATACCTCGTTCTATAGATCTTGGAAAATTCGCAATGTTCCGCAAAAACATTTTGTATACGGGTCACCGCTTTCAAAATGGCCGCCGGAAATGGTGTCTGTTGCAGAGAAATTTGCATTGTTCGTAGTATGAAAACACTTTGAGTGCAATGAATGGAACAAAAAGTGGAGGTCCAAATGGCAGTAGCACACATCGATTAGTGTTTGTATGGGATCCCAGGTGCCCCCATAATAGGGCCCCGGGGGTCAACTTCAAAATGGCAAATGGCAACATGGGTCGAGTGACACCTCGTTCGATAGATCTTGGAAAATTACACTATGTTACGCAAAAACATTGTGTATAGGGGTCACCGGTTTCAAAATGGCTGCCAAAATTGGATGTTGTTTCGAGCGATCGGAAATCTAGACGTACCGGCACAAGCAGTGAGAACGGACGTCGTTATACGTTTGAAACGCAACCAGTAGTGGCCTCTAGCCGACAGAAGCTCCATGTTTGCACATGAGAGCCAGCACGAAAAAGGCACACACAAAGAAAAAGTAATATCTTACCTGAAGAAACCGCTTCACTTCAGCAGATGTTCGAAGTGCCCACCGTTTGTAGCAATAAACTTTTGGAGACGATGAACAAGAAAGCGTTGGACAGACTGTAGTGTCTCTACAGATATCGCCGCATATGCCGCTCTAATACGTTCTTGCATAATTATTCTCGCATATCGTTGGGTGTTTCTCATATACTCTATCTTTCACTGCGTCCCAGAGAA
>JAGDQP010019970.1:0-34031 GCA_022664845.1 Lepisma saccharinum | reverse complement strand
CACCAGCAAACGTGTTCGCCATGGACAGGAACAGATGGTAATCACTCGGTGCCAGGTCCGGACTATAAGATGGATGCATAAGAACCTCCCAGCCAAGCTTCCGGAGAGTCACTATCGATGTGTGTGGCCTGGCGTTGTCCTGGTGGAACAAAATGCCTCTCCTATTGGCCAAAGCTGGCCGCTTCTGGGCGATTGCTGCCTTCAGACGGTCCAATTGTTGACAGTATAGTTCCGAGTTAAGGGTTTGGCCGTAGGGGAGCAGCTCATAGTAGATAATTCCCTGCCAATCCCACCAAACACACAGCAAAACCTTCCTGGCCGTCAATCCTGGCTTGGGCACCGTTTGCGCCGGCGCACCGCGCTTCGACCACGACCGTTTTCGCGTGACGTTGTCGTAAGTGATCCACTTTTCATCACCAGTCACCAACCGCTTCAGAAATGGGTCGCTTTTGTTGCGATTCGCAGATGGAAATTCGGTCCATGAGGATTTTTTGCGTTAACTCGTGTGGCACCCATACATCAAGCTTCTTTGTGTATCCAGCCTTATGCAAATGGTTCCACATGGTTTTTTGTGCAATGTTTAGCTCTTGGGCAATCGAAACAGTGCTTACAGAACGGTCGGACGCGACAATGTCCATGATTTTATCGACATTTTCAACACTTGGCCTTCCAGTGCGTGGTACATCTTTGACGTCAAAATTACCGGCACGGAATCGACGAAACCAAAATTGCGCGTGATTGGCTGTTACAGTATCAGGACCATAAACACTATTCACATTTGCAGCCGCCTGGCTTGCGTTTTCGCCTTTATCGAAGAAAAACTGTAAAATATAGCGTATTTTCTCTTTGCTAGTGTCCATTTTGACGCGCGCTCACACAACACTGAGTCAACTCATCACAACTATCTGAACAGTGTTTGTAGTACGCAATCTCATCGTTTGAACCCGATCGGACTTATACAACGCGAGCTACAGATCACTGAAGCCATCTATTGGCAAAATAATGGATTACTTTTTACTACACCAGATATAATGCGGTGACAAACTTTAAGAGATATTCGTGCATAAAAAATAAGAAAAGATGCTCTGATCATCGGGATGGAAATTCCGCTGTTTCGGAGCTAGAGGTGCTGTTACCGTCCATAAAATTCTTTATCTTATCGGAGCTACAGGCTACAGAAAGAATGAGAGATGTAACCCTGTACTTTACAGATTCAAAACCTGATATGTTAAAAATGCATATTCGAACATTGAGTGCGCTAGTGATTACCCAAAAGTTCCCAGAAATTTTCTCATGTAAAGGAAGGTCGAAACGAACATGAATGAACCCAGAAAGTAACGATAATTCTTTTGCGACTTTTCTTCAAAGAATATCTTGGAATCGCTTACTTCCTTCGAGAAATCCCTTGCCCACCCAATGCAAAATTTTGAAATATGCAAATTTTGATGGAGCAGTCTTGAAGCCTTTGACGATAGCATATGCCGCATCAACTCTACCGTTAGTTGTACTGAATATTTGAAACTCTGTAGTTCATTTGTATGTAGCTTCGAAATTCGGCGAATTTCCACCCAGATGACCAAGATTTTCTATTATTTTTATGTATTATCATCCCTCGAAATTTGTCGGTGCATTATGTTACCACCCTGTATCAATAAGCAAATAGACGCCGCTCATGCTCAGCACTAAATGCCCTTTCGATTAAAAAAAAAAAGCGTAAAATATATGTAAATTAAAAGCACGATGAAAAATTTACTTAGGTCTGCGCGGAAGAAAGACATTTCTATTAATTATCGTTTTAGTATTTAAATTTCTGCTTTTTCTGACTTCTTTTGTTTTCATTTTTATATCTCTTATTAATATACAAGATGCTATATCAAAATGTCCGTATTTTTTTTTAACAATGGTTAAATAACACATCACACTTTGGCTGAACCTCACCTGCTCAATAATAAGTGTTTATGACAATAATAATAATAATTGTAATTATTATTATTAATTATTATTATTGGTAACGATACAGGAGTGATATTCTAGTCAACGAGCATCCCTTTAGTTCTTGATATCATTTCCACCACTGTTTAGCAATAACTGGGTCAAGTACCTAAAAATTACCTTAGGTACACTGATCAGTACCTGTACCTAGGTACAATCTAAGGTCAGTACCTAGTACCTGTACCTACGTACAAAAAACAAGTACCTAACCCAACACTGCGGATTGGTAACTTGGACCGTAGTCATGACTTAATGATAGAACGTCCAGGCGCTACGCGAACCATTCGTTTTCACAGTTTCTGTACGTACTACCCGTAGGACGCTATGTCCTTCTGGTAGGACACGTGGACGTTCTATCATTAAAGGCAAATGATTGGTCTGGGCAAAGGAAAAATAATAATACACTCATGCTCAATTTTATTTTCGCATGTCTTTATTTGACAGTTTCTGACAAATTATATTTTTCTCCTTGGATTCTGGCGTTTTCTTAATTGTTTAACTTGTCAAGAATGTAAAAACGAATATTTCCTGAAATATTTTGTCACAAAAATATTAATAAGGAAACTAGAAAAAAAAAAAAACCACACACACACTAAATATTGAGAAATTGTTGAAAAAATTCAAAGTCAGAAATTTGGCAACACAGGGAAACTAAGGGAAATAGTTTTCGCTCGCCGTAACAGTTCATAACTTTAGAACTATCTGTAACTGAAAATAGAAAAATGTTCACTCAAATGAAACATTACGCAAAGGTAACAGACATAATGCATGCGCCGTACAATCATATGACAAAAACTATTATTTTCCCCGAAAAGGATCGAAAAAAAGACATAAAATCTCTTTTAGCTTTCGAAGCGAAGACTTTCAATTAACGGTTCAGAAACAAATGTTTATCAAAAAGTCACAGCACCCTAGTGGTTATGTTTTGGACCAGTGGAATGAAGGCACTGAGTTCGAATCCCCGCCTCTCCCTAGCAATATTTTTTAAAAACAATTTCAAATAAAAAATCGGGATGATTAGCTCTTGTAGTTCGCGATTTTTTTTGTATTCTCTCACTGTTGATAGAATAGTCTTTCTTACATTGCGAGTAGACACTCGGAAAAGTGTAAGTGTTGTGTATTAAATTCGACGAGACAGTAAGTATGTGCTCAAAACTGTATTCTTATGCAAGGTTTAGCAACAGGTCCTATGAATGCAAGTTCTCCAAAGCAGTTGCACTTCTAATCTTTAAACCCAATCCATATTTAAAATTAGTCATGCACATTACGTTTTGTATTCCCAATGAGTATCAGAATGTTATATGGATAAATGTTACCTTCATGTTATATATAATATCCTTATCTCCTGATTTAGTTTACGAAATGTAACAGTGTATAATGCCTACAGGTTTCTAGAATATTCTATTATTATTATTTTAGTAGTAGTGAGTTTTCACATGTAGTGATATAAAAGATAAAACTAAAAAATAAGCTATTATTCTTAAAACTAGTCTAATTCCCAAAACCTCTGCCAATTTCCAGCTGGCAGAATGCGAAACGTCTAATTTAGAAATAAAATATGTTTACCTAAGGATAAGTATGTGTAAGTTATAGATACAACTCGTGTAATACTTATATTCGACTTCAGCAAATGTGTTCGTTGTTACAGGACTTAAGTGGCTCAAGTGGAAGAGAGTATTTTTTTTTTTTCACGAGCGTGAGGTCGTAAGGTCGAATCTCGTTGATTGTTTAATTTTTATCGCTCCTTTTTTTAAAACCAAAATGAGTATTTCATACGTTGTAGTAAAAAAGGAATAAAAATGAAAAAACAAAAAAACAACAACAACTGTAAAACGTTACAAGAAGATTATTATATTTCTGTGATGTAAGTGATCAAGATGGCGGCAGCAAATACTTGACCAGCACTAGATTTGCTGTTACGATAAGAAAGACTTTTAACCGTTCTGCGCGTGCGCAAATCACACCGAAACTGAGAACAGACCTTCCAATAAGGTAAATGAAACTACTCGGTGTTTTTCGAGGATTACTACCGATAACTCCAAATACTGACATTTCTCTTCAACATTGCGAGATATAGCAAATGTCTGAACAGTCAGCTCTTAATTCGAGTTGCTGTTATTTTTAATGTAATTAGATTAATGACAAGTATAATTACAGCACTAACCTAATGGGGTTGGTAGTGGAATTAAAAAAAAAAAAATGTTCATATCGGGTTCTGGGTTCAGATGCACTGATCTTGCTCTCTTACAACACGAAATCGAAATTATAATTAATTTAAGGATAATTTAAAGCAACGATCTCCAATAAATGATGGCAGCACTATCTCCGTATATGCCTAATGTATTCTTATCGTTGCACGAAATTTCCTTGCGGCTCCTATAAATTCAAGCCTGGAGAGTTCAAACTTTCAGGAAAGAAGGTTCATAACGAATTCAAGTGCATGCTCGATACAGATTTTTTATTTGCGTTTTCCGTCATTGTTGAAATCGTTTCATTGTTGTTGTGAATATCTAACCCTATAACAATGAAGCTCTTTCAGCAATGAACAAAAAAGAAAATCAAAAATCGGCATCGATCATGCTCTTGAATTGGTTTCTTCCCTGAAAGTTTGAACTCTCTAGGCTTGAATTTGTAGGAGCAGTAATGGCATTTCGTGTAACAGTGAAAATACATTAGACATATACGGAGGTGGTGCTGCCATCTTTTGTTGGAGATCGTTGCTTTAGATTAACCTTATGAGCACTTGTGAAGTGTCCAGACTGTAATCCATTTGCACTTCTCTGAGAATATGTGGAGTCCAATAGTCTGTTCGTGCTTAGGATGCACTACTCTCTAGCCAAACCTCTTTGTTACTTGCCATTTATTTCAGTAGTTCTTTTGACACCTGACAGAAAAAATCGGAAGTTGCCTCCATTTCAATTTTGGAAATTATTTCTTCCGTGTGAGAAGTTCACCATTATGAGTCACAGGAAAGGTCAAGCACAACTGGGAGTGGTTTCGAGAGAGAACATCGACACCAAGGGTGGAAGGTGTGTGATTGGGAAGCGGGTCGACTTGGTGGCGCAGTGGTAGCACATTGGGACGGTAACCCAAAGGTCCCAGGTTCGATCTCCGATCCAGTCACATACTTTTCACTCTTTAATATTATTTCAGATTCGTTATATGAATTTTAGTTTGAAAAGAAATTTAATTTTAAACGAAAGATTTCGACTACATTGTGGAGTTTTGTTGGTGAGTAATGCATTGGAGTAAAATACGAGCTTCTAGAATTAGGAATAAATCAAGAGTAGGAGGATACAATGATGTTGAGACAATGGTGGCTACTGTTGTGTTTTCAGTAACTTGTATGCAATCGATGTGAACTTCAGAAATATATAAGCGCGTAGCAAACGTGTCTTAACTCTTAACCGTAGTCGGTAATGCCTGTGAATATGTTTTATTAAATAAATACGTTCAGAGCTGCCACCGTCTTGACTAGTCCAGATTTTAAAATCAACTCTTTTTTTCTATTCCTGACTCGAATTCGGCGACATTTGGAACCCTGAAATATGGAATTAAAAAAAGAGAGAAAAAAAAGTTTTTGGTACTTTTTGAATTTCAGAATGCAAGCCATCATCATCTTACATTTCGGATGTCAAATGTTTTCGAATTCAAAATAGTATTCATTTCAGAGTATACAGATCTTTACTTGACGGAAAATGGGGTGTTGTTCCAACATGCGTCCGTTTTAGTTTTACTGAATTGAATTTTGGATTTTTTCCTCAAAATCAAACAGAATTCCCTTCGGAAAATACAGATATGAAATTTATGAAAATTGGACTTCTATTGAATTCGTATTTTGAAATTATCTCAGGCATATCCGTACCCTCAATCTCAATACAAGTTAAGTTGAAATTCGCGCCCACTCAGAATACCAGGTTATTCCTTGGCAAATTCTAAAACAAGATTACTCTTTGCAAAAAGTTCATAAGATGCTCGCACCCAAATATTCAGATCGTAACAAAACTTTGTATATCGATAGAGTATCTAACAAAAACCCTACACTATTTTTCTAGAACCTGCCGTTCATTAGGAAAGGAGAAAATGATGATAAGCGAAATCTGACGTACGGAGACTAGTAGAAGCATTACTGTAAACTTTCGTTTAAGTAGTTCCGATGGAGCAAAAGAAGAGCGTTAGCTTATGGTTTAGAAGGTTCAGGGTTCGAGTCCTGGTCGCGACTTTTTTGGTACTTTTTCTGTAGCACCCCCCCACAAATATTATATTTTAAAATATGATTTGACATGTAAAGATAATGTTTTTGTAGCTTTTTTTATTTGCATTTTCTGCTAGTTTACCTGTAACAGTTGTGTGTTCACATACAGAACAGAAACAGCATGAAAATAAGAATAAATAAACGGTTACATTACAATTAGAGAATCAATAGGAATTCCACACGTGTAATGTAACCATTTATTTATTCTTATTTTCATACCGTGTTGTTTATGTGAACACACAATTGTTTTAGGTAAATTAGCAGATTTTAAATGAATGATCAAAAAGAAAACTACAAATGAGAAAAAAGCTATAAAACAATGTCATTCACTTTACATGTCTAAAGCATTTGGTAAAATATAATATTTGCACAGGTGCTACAGAAACAGTAAAAGAAGGAAAACCACGTCGCGACCAGGGCTTTAAAAGTAGGACATTTTCTACCGTAAACAACGCCTCTTGTTCATCAGAGCTGCTGGAAGGAACGTTTATAGTAATGCTTCTACTACTTGTCGCACGTCAGATCTCACTAATAATTTTCATTTACGTATTTCCTACCGAATGGCAGGTTCTAGAAAAAAAATATTATACGCTTTTTGTTAGATGCTCTATTGATTTACAAAGTTTGGTTACAATCTGAATTTTTGACACCTGGATGTCAGTTAATTAAAGGGGAAATTTTATTGGTCGGCAACACTATAAAGCGTATAACAACTAATGGTCTATCAGCGAGACTTCTCCGATTATGTGACAGGAAGTCTATAAGCTACATGTATACCAAATTTCAGACCTTAGTTCAGTATCGGATGGTAAGACAACTTTTTTTCTGCGTACTAATTGCTTCATATGAAAACATAAATCCACTGAGACCCATGTCTGTGATTTTGCAGCACTGTAGTCTATAGCAGTGGTTTCCAACTAGCGGCCTGCCAAGCCTTTTCCTGTGGCCCGCGAGTTTAGTTTGAAAAATAAATTAATCTATTGATGGAACGAACTGTGTCTTCCGATGAGAATTTTATTTTCCGCCTAAAATTCCCTCCTTCCACAACGAAAGTAAATTAAGATTATATTTTTTTCGTCTTGGCTTTTTCTAAACACGAAATTCTCCTATTTCGTTTCTACCTGAGGTTAAAATTATTTAACAGCAACCGAATGAAAAAATCGTTACAAATTGAATTGCATTGGCAGTCAATATAAAAAACAGCGGATGTTTTCATTATGGATTTGAGGAAGGTCAAACAAGTGAAACAACAAACAGGTATATGAAACATTAAGCTTTCATTACGACTTTCCATAATGAAATACGTTCGGTTTTTATGTCATCTAGCTTTTATTTTTATTTAAACAGAAGGAAGATTGCATAAAACTCAAATAATCACTTTCATTATTAAACAAACATGTTTAGAAATGTAATTCAGGCATTATGCGGTTTCACTTAAGCTTGCTAAGGCGAAGAAATCTTCCTATGATAGAAACATAGTTAGGAAATGTACAATGAAATAGTAAAGACTTATGGGGACGCTAGCATTGTTATGTATGATTTTTTTAACCAAAGAAGAATCACTTGACATTTATTGACTTCGGAGAGCCAGAAGAGGAGGAAATATATATAGGGCAATAAAAATATGTGGATAAAATCAGGGTTTTTGATAAGTGTTCATGGATTACCACAGACTAAATTCCGAAGAGCGAAATATTTCACCTTACGAGGACCACTTTTATTGCGGATTTTCATCGAAGATTAGAAATTTCCGCTCGAAATGTAATCCTTTTAATTGAATTTTAATCTATTCACATTTTAATTTACTTCATGTTTTGAATATGAAAACGAAGCAATAAAAAGTTGAAAATGTAAAAAGAAGCAAAGAGGAGCATTTATTCATAAGTAGTAAGAAGAAAATAATGTTCTTATGAGTGAAAAAGAGAAAAAAGAACTTGACCAAACAAGAATAAGTTTCATTAGTTATACATTGGAATCCTATCTAAAAAGATTACATTTTTTTATCCAAAACGAGATTTATTTTTTTAATCACACTTTTTTTTCGATTAAAATTTAAGAATTTTCGATGAAATTAAATTCTCATGATTAAGTGTTCATAGATGTTAAAAAGGCCAAGACCGCAGAAAAATCTGGATTTAAAGGGTCCCCTGTATTACCATTGCTTTAAATAATCCTTTTATTTCACTTCAAGTGTATTTTAAAGTATGGACTTCTTTGTTTGAAAGAAGATTTAAGAAAATTAATTTTTGAATGGAATATCTTTAAGCTCAAACGTTTGTGTTTCTTGAAATACTAATATCTGGTTCAGTATCATACTCAAATCCTTGATAAAGACATTACACATGATATTTTTTTCTTCATAACTTGTAAAATACTTGTGTTAATGGATATTGAATATTATTTTGTTGATGTTAAGCAAGAAATTCACCAACGAACATCACAAAACTAATTACCTTCATTGATAATTGCTCTTCATTTCCGGCAAATTATACAGTATATTAGTAGCTTGTGGAGTACAGAATTTAAAATTGGCAACATGACTCATACCGTCTCGAATCACAGAAAAAGGCTTAAACGATAATACTTCTCTGAATATTGGCGTATCAATTTCAACACGAACGAGAAATAGGGGGAAAAAAAAAGACGCAACGCAACTGTAACCTAATCTAGACTTGAACAAGCACAGTAGAGTCGCTGCTTTGTTAACAACACAATCTGATAATCCGTGACGTAAAATATTTCGATGACACCCACAGCAAAAAACACAGAGTTGTTTGTTCGACCCTTCTTGTCTTCAGAATGGCTAATTCTTGTCCTTAGATAGATATAACGACTGAGGATCGAATCCCAGCACATTCGTTATTTTTTGTGTCTTAGTTCTCATGTTTTAGTTCTGAATTAGCTTGTTTTATATTTTTACGTGTATTTTTCATTTTATGTTTTCTTGTATCAAATTACAAAGCATAAATAAATCTTGTGCATACGAGATTTCATTAAAATTCCAAATTATGCATTATCAGTTATTGTCATTCGGTTCTAATCGCGAGAAAGAAGAAAAAGTTGAGAGACTCAATTGTTTTATACACACATGCTAATTCTTCCGATTAGATTAGTCAAGAAAAACTGTAGACATCTTGGCTGATATGCAAAGATCCAAGATGGCTATTCCTTGTCTATGCATCTCTTTTTCTGTATGAATATCAGCTTTATACATCTTGTTTACTTTTTAGGTTTTAGTAGCAACCTTATATCACCGAATTTAAGGTGTTTATCTGTCTATGGACAGCTTTCAACTAAGGAACTACCAGGGCTACGAAGGTGGTTGAGGTGTGGTTTGAAAAGTATCGGCGAGATGAGTTCAAAGCTGTATACATTATCTCGGTCCGCCCGTCCACAACTTATAACTCAGCAACTATTAGAGCTCCAGGGTGGTTGAGGTGTCGTTCGAAAAGTTTAAGCGAAACATTTACAACACTGATAATTCAAAGTGGACGCTTGAAGCCTGGCGGTAGCACATGTGCAGATTCCTTCGACTAGGCATCGCCTCACTTATTTAGCCTTTACTAGGTTTTATGTTTCACCGCAAAGTATGATGGAGTATACAAGCATGTTATACAGAGTGAATACAAAAATCGTTCCCATGTAGACTTGTCCTGTTATTCCCTGATAAATTCTGAGGCATAAACTCTTTTTTGCAAAATTTTCCTACGATACGTAATTTTCGAGTAATTAAGAGGCAGTATAATTAACGTGACCATCCTGTAAAACATGTTGGCCTAATATTTGATAAACCAGAAGCGAAGCTCCCGGCAGTGTGACAGTAGATGAGGCTATAAATCAATGGTTTCCAACTTCAGATTACCCAAGAGCCACAGGTCGCACCTAAATCAAGCGGTTTAAAAACTTTAAAATTAGAAAAACTAGTTCGCAAGCATCTGGTCAGCTGTAAGAGTTTCTACAATCTTCCAAGAACTTTTACAAAATCTCTAAACCTGGTCTTAAACTCTTCCAAAATTTCTTGGATATTTTAGCGAATTTAGAAAAATCAAGTTAATCTTCATCTTAACATCTTTTACAGCTAGTTGTTTAAAGCTTGAAAAATGGACCAGGTATTTTCTTAGCAAAGTGAGTTTGAAAATGTTCAGTTTATTGCAAAACCCGTTTATATTTCCCACCAGATCTGATATTAGCTGGTACCTTCCCTCCAGATTCAGATTTACTTGGTTTAAATGTTGTAATATATGTTAAAATGACAGTTTTAAGGAAGATTATCCTTTCGAACTGTTCCATAAAGCAAACAGATTAAGGAACGCAGAACTTTATTCCAAAAATATTCTCACGATCCTGTCTTCGATTTTTTTTCGATCATTTCTTCATGATTCTGTTTTTTCGTTACTTTCATTATTTATAAACGTTTTTGTGACTAAATTTCAGGAAATATGCGTTTTTCACACATGTAACAATTAAGCGAACGCCAGAATCCAAGAAGAAACAAATATTATTTGTCAAAAACTGTCAAGTAAAGACACGCGAAAAAATTTTTGCGTGAGTGTGAATTCGAAAATTTCAGAGATACGACATTGCTGCATTAATACAAGGGAGTCTCAGACTCGCCAAAACTGTCTCAACGTGAAGGTTGAGACGCCAAAACTCTCTCCTGAACTATAGGATTGTTGCTGATCTCTCAGTGGGCCATTTTCATTATTTTATCATTTTCTGACGTCAGAATACCGACAGAAGTTGTTAATTCTCACCTGATTTACAGGATGAATTGTTTTATTTGAATTATTAAACAGCCGAAAACACCAGCACAGAAACTCAACAAAGGGAGACTTTAAAGAAATGGGGTAAACATCCCTGAAATTGGCATAAAAAAAGTCTAAATTTTTTTGGCAAAAGATATTGTTCCCGACACGCTGCCAATAGTAACTAAGTGCCAATAACTGGACATGAAGTGGGGACAACTACTGGTTAAGAGTGCCAACAATTGGTCATTTTGCCGTTTTGAAGAAGAAAAATATATACATGTTCTTCATTTTTATTGTTTTCACTGTTAAATTAATTTCGGGAAAGATTTAAGTTTTACAGTTAGCCATGAATAGAAAAATAAAGCCGCAATACATCTGCACTTAGGATAGAGTAAAAAAAAAAAAAATAGTCTTTTACAGTTCCTTTTTATTCTCATATAGAAAAGCGTATGTAAAAAAAAAATGTTATTGTGCAGAAAGACCCGGTGTAGAACGCCACAGGCTGGAAAAAGTAAGTTTCAGGTCAAGAATAAAATAGTGACATTTGGGTCCTTCCCTCCGCATCGCTGTAATAATAAATATGAAATCTTAAAACCTCATTTCTGTTGTTGTGCTAAAAAATAATTGTCACGGACACAATTTTTTTTATTATTTTCACAAATGACTCACATATTCCCCGACTTAAAGTTACTAAGCGGCCGTAGCTCAGTTGCTAGAGCGCTGACTTCGCTTTCGGTAGGTTCTGAGTTAAGTACCAGCGGCTGACCATCCTGAATAAGGTTTATTCCTTAAGAGTTTTTCTATCACCAGGTAAAAGCCGGGATTGTACATTCAATTAAGGACCTGGCGAACTCTTTTCCGCTACCATATCTCGGCCTGAGCCGTAGATACCTAAAGGTCATAAATAAATATATATTCACTCTTAGTCCTATCACGTATAAGTACAGTGGAACCTCGGTAACTCGAATCCGATGGAGAAAAGACAAAACTTCGACATGTAAAGGGCTGGAACTCAGTGATGCTTCTCTTCTGTACTTAGGGCCCTGCATTTTCGATTCGCCATGAAACATTTAACTTGACGTTGAACACGGCACAACAGAAACATTCATTCGGACAGCACTGGTAGTTGCCTCACGCGCGTTCTAACCTTTGCGGTAGTGTCCTACGATAATCATAATGCCCGAATTTTCTCAACATCCGTCACTCAATTGTCGTCAGTGAAGAGGATCGGCTCAGATCGTTTAACTACTTAAACTTCGATTCGTAGAGGTTCTCTAGCAATGTTTCGAGTTACAGAGGTTCAACAGCACGTCCAGAAAACAAACATTCGAATTACCGAGCAATGTCCCACTTGTAGAGGGATGTGCGTGTCCTCGAACGCTCAGAACCGCACGAAAATGTGCTTAAAATATAAATCGTTCATCCCGAAATCAGTGGTATGAGCCATTCGCATGCAAAACTGCGCGTCTTACCACGAGAGCCATTTGAGTGATCACCTATTCAAGGTCTGAGAGAGGAACTTTGGTAACGCGAAGAAACAAAATATCGATATAACAGGACCAAAAACACACACACATTGCCTTATCGTGACCAATTGCTATATTTCCCTCTAATTAAAATAATTACGCTATCTGAACAACAAACCTTTTCCACTGACCTGATAAGTGTTGCCCCGCTATTCAGTCCTCAAAGTGCAGGTGTGAGATTTCAATGAAGTGGTCAAAGCAAAGTGGAACAGAACAAAATGCACATCTGAATCCAGGAATCACACAGCAATAGGCTCTTCACATCGTCACGTACATGTTCACCACGGGCGGTAGTTAGAAAACTTTTCATATCCTCTTTCGTCATTTTGTCACTTTTATTTGTCTTCACATGAATGTTTCGTGGATATGTTGCTTCAAGTTTCTTTGAAACATTTGGACCAAAAGTGCCTTGTGGCTCTTGAAACCAGATATAGAGCTTGTTTGTTAATCTGCCACATCAATTGTAGAGCTATGCACAGACTGCAACACGCCAGCTGTAGTTTTCTCGCCTCTGTGAGCCAGTGATGACATTTCATAATTAAATTGACTTTGGTCACCGTCCCAAAATTTTCTTTGTCCACACTCCCGTCTGTTACATATTTCTTCTCTTCCTCTACAAACCCTTGTGCGTTCTGACGAATACTATGATCATCTTGTATAACCTTACGTGTAAAGAACGTAGTCCTATACCTGGAAGAAATGCCATATTCAGCCTTACGTTTGTTGATAAAAGTAATCGAAGCTGTGAAATTGTCTAGGCCAACCACTTTAGACGCTTCTAGTGCCCACATTTGCAGATGCCAATGGTGAACAGCAGATCCATACGCTCTTGCCTTATCAAATTGTGACATTACATACTCTTTTATAGTTTTTAATTGTGAGCATGGGTGTGGATTTTAACAGCTAACGGTCAATTCTGACGGACCGAAGACCAAAGTTACTAGACTGACCCATATAAAAAAATTAAATTAAGTTGAAGGTTCCTGTTGCTCTGGAGACGAAAGTCTTGTTCTGTTGGACGGGCAAACTTCAGGTATCTTCCTGTCCTTCAAAATCACTATATCTATCCAGCGTATCAGATGCATTTCTGCGTCATCGCCATTGTATTTGTGAATGATTATACTATAGAACATATTCGCGAACTTTATATCCTCGACTCCGATTACGTTTCCATATTCAACACGTCGCAATTTCGCCTCTTTAGCAGTTTGATAACATTCACGGGATTAATTTGCCTAATGATATCGATGTACACTCTAACCCACAACCAAACACTCCAAAAGAAGGCCTCCTACTGCAGCCATACTATTCATACAACTAGAGTAAGTACTTGTTTGTGCAGGCACAACATGCCACCGTCGAATGGCGCTAGCAAACAACAGCTGCGTTTTGAATGGGAGATTTTGGGATGAGCGATTTATATTCTAACCATGTTTTCGAGCGCTTCTGAGCGTTCGAGGTCACGCACATCCCTTGTGGGTGGAATAGGGAAATTGAAAGGGAATGAATAAAATTCGAGATATCAAGTTTCTAAACTACACCAGCTATTAACTTCCTACCAGATTTGAGTTGTCAGGTTGACGTCAATGATGTTTAGGATTCGAATCCTGGCTGGAGCGTGGATGTTTAAAAGCTTGCATTCATTTAATAAGGGCGAACCCAAGTCAGTAATTATAATTATAGGACTTCCCTCAACGATCTAACGTTTTTTGTACGTGCAATTTGTGAAGAATGCTTTGTCTTTATCAGGTGCAAGTTTTTGGAATGAATATCCTTCGGCACTTTTTTTTTCTTATGAATCTGAGTGCATATCTGACAAAAAAGACAGAAAACAAGGGATGTCGAAAGTTCCATGCAGCAAGATGAGTTCAGCTGCGCAGCTGGAAATTCGGTTCAGGTGGTTGAAAATGCACTCAACCCTCACATACGTACGCTAAAGAGGTGGGGTAGTGACGTGGTTTATTCAAGATCAATTATCATCAATTCGATTGCGAGTGCGTTATTGACTTAAAATTACACAAAGGAGTTTCCATGAACGAAAGAAAAAATTAAACAATCACAATATTTTTTTGACACATAACGTATGTATCAATGGAATGGTAAGGTTGAAGCGGAGAACGGAAGTTCGACTACAGAACCACCATGTATCATCAAACAGAATAAAACTACTTCACATGATACACTGTTAATGGTAATTAGTAAAGAAAAAGCCATTTCCTTTTTAAAGTCAATTTAATTTAATAATAATCTCACAAGAGTCTTTGTAGTGTATTAAATTCTGTTCCTTGCAGATTCCTTCAAGAGGATCTCTGTCAAGGAGTCACGACGTTTACCGAGCAACAATTTTTTTTAAACCTTTTTTTTTTAATTATTATTATTATTATTGATATTCTTTGACCACAGCAGTTCGGTTACCCTTTGGTATACTAGCACTGCATGCTGTTAATAAAAAAAAAATGTGATGCCATGCTACTGCTACTCTTGACTTGCAGGAACTAAAAAAAGAATTACATGGAAGGAAAAAATATATATATACGTACAAAGCTGTTATAAAATACTGAGAAACAGTAACATTGTACAAAATAAATGCTACATAAGAAGACAATTGTTTTTTATACAACGCAAAAAAAATCTGTACAAAAAAAAACACTTCCGGCATTAAAAAAAAAAAAATTCACCAGGAACTGTGCATGAAATATTGCACAAAATGTTTGTTTTTTTTCTATATAAAGACCGAAGAAAAGGCATCGCAACACACTCAAAAGAAGATACACAATCATCGTCACACCGTATGATTTCCTTTCTGCTAAAGAGAAAAAAATATATGACTATGCTTCACAATACCACGTGACTAGGGATTCTCGGAGTGTAGCTCCAGGTTTTATTTTCATGGCTGTCAGAATCAAAAGGTCTCTATACATTTTTTCTTTTTTTTTTAAACAATGAAAATTGATATATCTGGTACGCTCATAAGAAAAAGTAACGGCTCCTGACAAACATCTCACTCTTTCGGGTATTTCGTAGTCACGGCCTATTATTATGCATACATCTTTCTTCACAAGTTTTGTCTGCGTGAATGATCTTAAGATTATGCTTGCAACATTTAAAATCTCAGCGAATTTCTGCTAAGTCGTCTTTTTTATTATTATTAGTCTATATATATACAGCATTCTTTCAATAACGTATACGTAAACAAAGGGTGGACACCATTCTTTTCATCGCCATTAGTTCGTAAATACTGTCTTTCTCTAACAGATATTAAAGCCAAATACTCAGTTTCCCACCTTTTCCGTTTGTTAATTAATGGAATACGAAAAATCAGCCTTTAAAAATACAGGTTTATGCAAACAGACTTTTAAAAACATGAGTATTACAGAGTACTTTAAAGCAAATATCACTGATATTCGAGCACGTCTAATGATTTTAAGGTGGAATCCCAACGTTTCTGAGACATCTCGAAAAATATTTGTGATTTTTTTTTTTTTTAAATTTCAGGTTGGATCGACGCATAACACATGTTTTAAGAACGTTTCCGGACATCTGTCGTAAGTTTTTGATACCTATTTTCCCGCCTTGCACCCGAATATTCTGTCACCTGGCACATATTCTTGGAATTACATTGCACACACACTTTTGGACACATTCCTTAAACTTTTATGGTAATGATTCATTTTGTACACACCATGCGTCACCAAAGTCAAAGTTTAAAAAAAAAATGAAAAAGTCTACGTGGACAGGTCGTTAAAAGCAGCTGCACAATATTTTATACCATTCAACCAAGATCCTACAGGTGTACAAGCGAAAACACAAAACCAGCGTCCTGTACAATGAGAGAGACTTATTTTTTACTCTTTGAAGATGAAAATTCCCTCCATCCAAATACATGATTGCGACACAAATCTGTGTACGGGTAAGTTGTTTCAAATAGAATTAAAAAAATACAGCGCGCAAGATATGCGGCATGGGCCGGAAGATGTAGTCAAAAGTTGGCTCCGAAATTCGCTTAATTGGTCAGCTGATAATTGCTTGTTTCTTTCAAAATAGATACCACTCTTCGTAACTTTTCTTTTTTATAGTTTACTACTTAGGTATGAAAAGAAAAAGTAATGTAAAATTAAATAGGAGGAAAAAATATATATTTTTTCATGAGAGACGGGAAGATTGAGTGACGAATACATTCAAGTGAATCATAATACTGATATACTCTTCATTAGACATTTTTTTCCTTATTATTATTATTACCTAGTCCTAAGCTTCAGTAATTTCTGGTGGAAGACAGAGTACAACGTATGATTGTTTTTAAGGTGGCACCAATGTTTCAGTCAAGTAACAATCTGTCCCTATAATGACAATCAACTTAAGTAGGTCCCTGTTGTTAAGTTGTAAAATCCTGTCGTAGGCTGCTTTTATTACTAATGGATAAAGAACAGATATTTTTTTTTTTTAAAACAAATCCTACTTTTATTATTATTATTATGATGATGAAAGGTATGCATCTCAACAAGCTCGACTGGTTCGTGCGAAATATTGTACAGCTGCTTTTAACAAACATGTTCAGGTAAGCCTTTTCCATTTCCTAAAATGTATGCAAATGTTATCATTTACAATACACAATAAAACTTGACATTCGTATTAGCAATATTCAACATATTTTTCAAATATTCTGTCAGTCTAGTTGAAGCAGCTTGTGAGCTTCTGAATTTCTTACAAAACTTTTGAGTTCTCTGGTATTTTAAAATTCCCAACACAAGGTGATTGCTCAGAAATTACGTATCGGCCTTAACTGTATGCTAATGTTATCTCATACTGAAGTAACCAACTACAATCGCATTCGAATACTTCACTAGGAACATTATAAAATGTGCAGAACAAGCAGCTTTTCTTCACGTTTGATGGATGCTGTCATCGTTTTGCTGAGTACGATTTGCATTTAATATGACAATTGGCCAGGTGACTTCAGTAAATCTTTGCGCTGCCTTGTGTTAGCTGCAATAATCAAATATGAAATGATAAGTGCCTTGAATCCTACTTCGTTACCGAAACTAGTAACGTTCAAGTGACTCGCTGTGAATAAAACCGCTTACCATACAAAAAGCACTATAGTAAAAATGCTTAGTCGTCGAAAGATTCCTTCATATGTAGGCATCTACTTTACTTCTGATAATCTCATTCACCCTCAACGTTCAAGTTTACATTACTGAAAAAAGCTGTATATATAAACCCTGACGCTTATCTGTTACGAAACTTGTTGTTTCTGTTTTTTTGTCTCATATAACCAATATCAAAACAACAGGATACTTCATAATTTCCTAACCTCTTTAAAAAAGAACCACTACATGTGAATGAATGAAAAAGATATTAACATGTGACCTATACATGAAAAGGGGGGGGGGGGGGATCTTTCTTGCAACTCTTATTAGTCAGTAAAGGCAGTTTAACCAAACGTAATCTGCTCATTTTAAATTGTTACAAATATTAAAAAGCTCTTTCAATCATTTTAGCACTTGGGTTTATCATACAATCAGTTATTTTCTGTTTCTCTCGCAACGAAATATAAGGAATTAAATAAACATTCTTCGTCGTCATTAACCAATGAAGTTTGTGATGAAAACAATGTCAATGTTATTCATGAGATACATCTGTGCGTCTGACATTTTACGCATATTTGCTACAACTTATACTTGACTTAAAACTTGCCCCACGACATGTTCAAAGGGCAGCAACCTCGAAAATATGAACAATGGACTGGATATAAATCAGGCAAAAGAACAAGAAAATAAACTTCTGTTCTGAACACCGATCTTAGTTAAAAATTCTGCTTTCAAGTAATTAGAATTTTTTCCTCCTATATTCATTCATAATGTAACAGCAGTTTTCAAACTCATTATAATGTCGTTACATGTATCATCGTTTACAGTATTTTAAGTACGTAATGGTTACGGAAATATTACAAGACTTGCAATTCGACAAATTCAAGTCGCTCGCCTACTATATCACACGGCTTATAATGTCCATGCCATTATAACATATGAATTTGAATTTATTTATGGGCTTTACGCAATTTTGGCTCAGGTCATTATGTCGCCCGTATATATAAGGGGATGGATCACCTTTATGACCCAATACCCAGATAAGGAACAGCTTGTGACTCTGCAGTGACGTTTTCAGTTCAGGCGTGGTACGTGTACACTGCAAAACACCACGGATAACTTGGCTCTTCACAGAGCAGCACTTAAGAAAGGGTTATCGACGACAGCAAGGAAGCCATGTTATTTTTTGTTTTCCCTCTTTCGTATTCATGCTATTACTATGAATGAATAAGCCTCATCTACAGAAAAGAATCGTTGCTCGATCCCTGTATACTTCAACTGGCACGAATCAAATTAGGTCGTGGTATTGACGTCAGCCATGTTACCAATTGCAAGAATATTTACAAGATAAAAAAAAATTATCTTTCTATGTATAAATCATATCTTAAAATACCTTTTACTCTTCACATCTATTGATTCTTTTCAAAAAACGAGTTAGAGAATTATGAATCACCCTATACATCATTCGACATACAAAATAAAATTCAAAAAAAAAAAAAAAAAAAAAAACTACTTATCAATAAAAAGAACTCAACCAAATGTCTACTTTTTACATAAAAAAGGTGTCGCTACTTAAGCCATCTTTGTTTAGAAGTATATAATCTTGTTCAGGTGGCTCCTTGCATGTCTTTTTTTTTTCTCGTGAAGCAACTGTCAAAAGAAGTCTTGTTATACATTCACATTATATAAACACATTAACACACCATTTCATTCTCGAATCATGAGCATATATATATATGTGTGTATATTGCAACACCATTGAATGCAACTGTTACTGGAGATTTTTCACAACACTACTTAAGGAAGTTCACTCGTTTTCGCATAAACATACATCTACGAACACTTCATAAGAAAAAAAATGCACATACACCCTGTTTTTTCTACAATACGACACACGCTCTCATACATATATTTTATATATATTATATACACATCCATACCATAACACGCACAAACAATTCATACAGACGTGCACACACACACACACACGCACATTTTTTCATGTGCGAAGATCGTCACAGTATCGCCACTTTCACACGTCGAAGAGGTGGTTCTATTGTGCCTTTTTTTCATTTATGCTTAAAAAATAGTTGTTTTCTGGATACCATCAGCAATTACTGACCACTACAACATGATCTTGTAAAGAACCCTCGAAGACCGAGTCGCGTCTAGCATTTTAAAGCGTTGCTCTTCCACTATGCCAACTGCTCACAACCACGAACAACGCTTTCTACTTACAACTGTTAAGTTTTTAGTTGTTGTTGTTACATATTTCGTTTTCTTCACTCTGTAGCTCTTCACTGGCGTCTTCCTACTCACTAAATCTCTCACACCCTGAAGCTTTGAGGGTTGCTGTTGGTTTTCAGACGATCTTTCTCAACACACAAGTTTCTTGCAATGCTGTCAGACTTCCTGGTGTTTTGAAGGTGGGTGTGAAATAAATGGTTCACTCCACATTCTTCTCAGGTCACCCTGAAATACATAAATTGTAAGTGATGATAGGAAATTACAGCAAAATACATTTTAAATTGTTCTCCCAGTGAAAAATCTCTTACCAATCAGTTCATTTAGAAATACTGAATCTATATTTAAGCGTATTTTATTCAGATCATGTATATAAGAACTTTCGTACATCATGCGTTCTTATGTAGGATTTTAGCATCCACTACGCTGTGTGGTAAGGTTTTAACGTGGTGTGATAACCTAGACATGGGATTATTATTTATTTAAATCTCGTAAATGTTCTTTAACCATAACTGAGGTTTCTTTTGGCCATGGCTATAGACAAACTATTGCATTCACACGTGATTTGATACACGCCACTTGCTATATTTTTGGGCACAAAGGAACTCTTATATTCAGGGTTTTGTTGTTGTTTCTTTGGGGTAACTGACACCGAATTAAGGTTGTATCTACAATATACCATTTTCAACTTAAATGTAATAAGGGGAAGGTCGTAATACCTATCCATTCTTAGAGATTTATAGATGGCTGGATAATGTCCAAGAAAATTTAAAGGTGATAAGAGGAACAACGTGGAGCAAGAAGGCTCAAGACAGGATATGTAGCGGTGTAGCGCCAAGTGGGAAGGGAAGGGAAGTATATCTATCGGATATTTTTCCGTAATCACTGTATCAATGCACCTTTCAGATACTAGTTTCTAATACTTATTTGTATTATGTGATCTATTTCTCTTTTTTTCGTGTGTAGTACATCAAATTTAGTGAGCGTAAAACGAAATTACCGTGTGTTTAATTTGTGGGGATGTGGAGTGATGATATATATATATATATATATATATATATATATTGTTCACTTTCCGTCGGCTGATAAATACTGCAGATTAACGCTTGTATCTAGCTAAGCTCAAATGGAAAAGACTTGAAAACTCATTCGACCGTAAGATAAAAAGATGAAATTCTAACATAGCTCGTGAAAGTTATTAAAAAGAAAATTCACTTTAATTTCAAGATATTAACGGAAACTCAAATCACGAGCTGAGGAATTTACATCGTCCTGCTATTTAGCGAAGTTTACATTAGCGATTTAAAGTGTTTCTTCAAAAGTTCGAAATCTTGTTTGCCACCATTGCTTGTTTTAAAATGTCTATTCTATCACTGTAAAAGCTGAGGGTTCTCTGATAAGCAGTGTGCTCGTGGTTCTATTGACAAGTTTTCCCTATCTTAATCAGGGTGTCTACAGCATTTACAGATACAAAATTCATGACTTTTTGCATGCAACAAAAAGATGAAAGAATTTGGGGGAGCAGCTGGGGAACCCGGGGCTGCCACACACGAACTCACAAGATATGAGGCCCCTGGGTAAATATATTTCTTAATACATCATGCTGTAACATTAAAAATTCGTACATCAAACATGTTTCGAATATATGAGAATATTTTTCTGCACATTTGTGAAAATGGCAAATACACCATTAAAAAAAAATAATTAAAAAAAGATTAAAAAAAAAACACGCTTTCTTAAGCAAAGAAAAATAGACTAAAAAGTAAAAAATAATAATAATAATAAATTTATGAAACTGAAAATAAAAGCGTGGGTGCTCTTAGATATGATTTTATGATAAGGTAAGCAAGAGCACCCACGCTTTTATTTTCAGATTGATAAATTTGTTATTTTTTACTTTTTAGTCCATTTTTCTTTGCTTAAAAAAGCGTGTTTTTTAAAAAATCTTTTTTTTTTTTTTTTAATATTAAGAGCTTTGCACACTCAAATCCTAAAATGTTCTACAACCAGTCAAAACCCAACTTCGTTGCAGGCTAGTATTTATTTTAGGATAAAGAAGTCCATATTAAATAATTATTTTTTAATTAATTACAGATAACTGGATTATTCTGTCGTATATCTAATGATTGAATATTGTATTGTCATCGGAAGCAAGCAAGTTTACACAATTTTAAAGAAATCGGATGATGAAAAATGAGTTAAAAATCAATGACAAGATTTGTACCAGGGATGAAACATGATTACAGACGTAAGTTAATAAAAAGCGTGTAAAAACAGCTAAAATAACAAGGATTACTCGACTGAAATAATGGCCTGAAACTCAATTTCATGGCTTTTTCTTGACTTTCATGATCTGCAGACACACTGTTAATACATTGCACGCCAATGTTCTTAAAATGACACTCAGATTCATAGAAAAAAAAAACCGATCGTAATATTTCCACGTTCGTAAACTTCCACACTGTGGCCATACTGTCTATTATAGGCAGATCTAAAATAAACTATTCAAATCTCCTATTTGTCACGTTTTTATTGCTACAGTGTTGTCACACTACAACTTTGAACACTTTGTAAATGTCTGCCCACGTTGCAGATTCCACACAGACATTATTAATTAGCTGGAGATCTAATGTCAATGTAGTAGCATATCTCTGGGATAGGTTTGCTTTGTAGAATCATCGAAGATTGCTTCGTAGATACTGCTTGACGATATACTTTGCCTGCTTGCTTTACAATAAATTCCCTGCAACACATTTCTATTTGTATATACAAAAAGTATAACTCGGTTAACTTGTTCATACCAGGTTGTTCGGAAATAAGTGGCCAAAATTTACAATGTTCACATTCAAATCTCTCTGCCTCCTATTCTATGGGACAGGTGAAACCATGAGTAATATCGTTGAAAGACACAAGAACAAACAGCCTACACGCCATTTCAATTTTCTTTATAGTCTTTAGTCATCTCAGGCTCTGGCCTGGTTTAAATGGAGGAGGCTAGTCTGTCAGAGTACTATACCGGCGTATGTCTGGTGTGACAGAAAAAAACCTCAAATACCTTAGTCAGGCTAGACGCCCGCTGGAATCGTTCCCATGACCTTCTGATTGCTCTACCAACTGAGCTACGGCTGCTCGGTTGTAATAGGACGTGTTACAGTGCTTTGTGCAACGTGTTAGAACAACGTAATTTACGGGTAATTTTGTTGTATGAGTTCGAACTGGGATATAAAAAGGCACAAACGTACGGTAATGTGACGAAGGCATGGGCGTAAACAACTTCAGAGCAAACAGCACGTTGCTGATTTGAAAAGTTCCAAAATGAGAACGGTCGTCGACGCAGGTCAAAGGTGGATAAAGTCTGTAACAGAAGTTAGCCAATAGCAACAGCCGTACCATCTGTAAATTTATAGAAGGGACAAGTAAAATGGCCAGTGGCTGGACGTTAGTAAAACTCCCAAACATTTTACAAAATCAACGCTGACTCCACAAAAGGTTTTGCTGTTCGTCTGGTAGCACTATCCATTGGTCTCTTGGTGCTGTCACGTACTGTGCAAAAACTGACGAATGCACCAGCAGTTGTGTTAAAAGCAGCCGTCGTTCGTCAATAAAAGGGTCTTCAGCTCTTAGCAGACAACGCTAAAGCCCCACACGGCAAAAAATAGAAAACAGAAGCTGAGTGACCTGAGGTATTAAATATTTCCTCGCCCTCCATACTCCTTGAACTTACAACCAACAGCCTACCTACCATATTTTTATTCATCTAAGCCACTTCCCGAGACAGGATGTTCAAAAACAGGAATAATCCAGCAAGTGCCTTCCGGGATTTCATTGCCTAACAGGAGCGAAATTTCTTCACATTGAGAGCCTTGTGAATCATTGTCAGAGATGTGTCGCTGCAGGCAGAGACTATTTTAAATGAATATTTACTCCATTCCAAAACTCGGTAGTTGTACGAGGTACCAAAACGGCAATTTATTTCCGAACAACCTGGTATTTTGTAAAACCTGATCTTGGAAGCACACTGTATTTCAGTTCAGTTCCCATAAACTTGCATAATGTCCATCCGTTCTCAAGGCAATGGGAATAACAGGCCTCGGGACTTTGTACGTTGAATTATTATTAAAAATAGCTGTACATATCCATTTCAGCTAAACACAAACAAATAAACGAACACATACTTACCTTTAGATAGGCCATCGTGAGAAGAGGCAACAAGGTAAAAGGTACCAGATATAGGAGAGCTGGTTGAGCTGCCTTGAACACCTCTGATGAGACTGTTGCTGTCAGAAGACCCAGGAAATAGCCAATCAGAGAGCAATGGAAGTAGCTGCAAGGAAAGGAATGAATTAATCGTTATAACATACTCATTTAAACAAAAACATAACCTCAGAAGCAATGTATCGTTTAAGGTCAATCATTTTTAATGGCCGTACGTGGAAGGATTGTAAATGCACCGCGTAAGCTTGGAAAAGGACATGTAAAAAACAGTATAGAAAAACGAACTACGTGTTTTATTTAGTTTTAAACGTCTTTTCTCATCATAGGTGGGATCTGAATGTCAGATCGGCCCACCCATTACTCGCCCTTCCTGACAACCGTTCAGCTCCATAAGCAAGAGAACTGTTATCAAACAAAGTAAATGCACTCCTACAGCAGTTTTCCAACGTTGCATTGACAGGCAAGCGCTTCTTTAATCAAATAGGACGGGATAGTATCAAGATAAGAAAAAAACAATTTTAACAAACTGCAACGTGTAAAAATATATTTTTCATACAAAGCCGGCAAGAATGAACAGAATAACGGTTAGTAAGTTACGTAATACTACAAGAATGATATAAATGACAAAAAATGATCTCAAAGAGAACTCGTGCCCAGACATTTTAGCTCTGTTTCAGAGCCCCGTGAGAGTAGAAATTTAAAAACTGACGTCATAGCTTCTTTCTCTCAGCAGGAAGATATAGATGCGCAGATCTAGGTACGTGATCAGTGTTGCCTAAGTTAATGTTCTGGCAGAATTTCTTTTAAAAGTGGAAATTGAGTTTTTTACTATACCATAAGCAAATTCTTCTTAGTTTCTCTTGTATTTGCTACTTCTAAAAGTATTTTAAATGAAACTTTTAATTGAGTATGATTTTCTGAAGATGTGATCATGCAGTAACCGTGGTTGAAAAGTACGGGTTTTCCGTAGTTTTGTCTTCGTGTTAGTGAGAGGTTCGCACAGAGAATAGTTTTAAAGAAATTAAACAATATTCCTTGTAACTGTCGAGCTCGAAACTCAATCAAAACAATTATGTCACTCACAATTTAACAACCCAACTTGTCCCCAACCTTGCCTATGCTTGTTGCTTACTCCACAAGTTCCGCCTTCTAAAGAAATAGTTTTTGAAACTTTCTGAACACTTTTGTTTTTAAAGAGTTATTACCCAGTTACACAGTAGACTGTGACTACTACGAATGAGACTATAACTTGCAAGTTTAATGCAATAGCGTGGAGTTTCAAATGCAAATTGACAAAAGCTTTTAACATCAAAACTACTCGCAAAGTAAAGTTCACTCGTTGAAGAGAAAAGGACCGAAAATCTACACAGAGAATATAATCTTATACTTCAACCGATGTCTTTGCAAGATAAAGAACAAGTTTCTTTGAAACTGGCAAATGACAAAAAAATCCTACACTGGTTACGTGCTTTCGAGTGTCTTCAAGTCAAGTGAAAGGTCTGCATAGATATTGCAACGACGTAATGATAAGAGACACGCCTGTCTAAATTAAAAACCTAATAAGGAAGGGGTGAGAAACATTATTTTAAGATAATTACTCATTGATAACTTTCAGCTTTCTTATCCCAAGTCCACATAATATGAGCGAATGGACCATAGCTAAAGGCTTTTCGAAAGTAATGAGTACTAATATTTCATAAGTACATACGCAATTAAATAAGCTAAGGTAATATGTAAGTTGGTCAACACCTTAATCATAGCAACAAGGCACATGGAGATATTTCCTTTCTTCGTGCATTTCAACATTTACATTCCTTAAAATTAACATACACAATCTGTCTACTTGAATTATTCTTCAAATAAACTACGTAGAATCGTACTAAGATATTCCTAAACATACCCTATGTGATCAAAAGTATCCGGACACCCCGCGAAACGTGTGTTTACCATAAAAGGCGACAAAATACTGCCATCTACCTTGTGAAACACATGGTCAGCGATCTCAGCACACGGCAGAACGGGACAATTTATGAGGAACTCACGGACTTTCAACGCAGTCAAGTGATTGGACTACTTGTTTAAACTGAGATCCCTGCAGCCATTCTCTCACTTCGGGCTGCCATAGCCAAGCGGCAACGCTCCAGTCGCTGTTAATTTTCCTCCCTCTTCCCCCGTCAAGTTTTTCAATCGTTATATTAGATAATTAAGTATGTGTGAATGAAGAAAGGACTAAGGGAATCAATTTTCGTACCAATGTTAAATGTGAAACTTTAACGTAAGATCATTAAAGAGAAATAACAGTAAAGGAATTTCATGTGCATCAGGCGGAAGTACGATAAATAAAACTGCAGCTGTTGTCCATAAGCTGCAACAGTATAGACCAAGCCCTGGATCGGTAATAGGTCTACTTTTTCCGATGTTATAGTGAAGTGGAAGCGTGGGTCGTAAAGTGTTATTGTCAATAACCCATCGTCACCATCACCAAGGAATTCCAAACTGCAACAGGATCTATTTCAAGTACTATGACTGTTCGGCGCGAGGAGCGGAAACTTAGTTTTCATGGCTGAGCAGCTGTCGATAAGCCACACATCACACAGGCAACGCCGCCTCGCATGGTGTAAGAAGCGTCAAAACTGGACCACAGAACTGTGGGAAATCGTTAACTGGAGTGATGAACCACGGTATGCAATGTGGCGAATGCCTGGTGAACGACATCTACCAACCTGTACAGTGCAGACTGTGAAATTCGGTGGTAGGGTTACAGTGTGGTCATGTTTTTCCTGGATGAGGCCTGGCCCCCATTGCTTTACGTTGAAATGTCACTGTCCAAGGATACGTTAACATTTTAAGCACTTTCCTGTTGCCTACCATCGAAGACCTGACTATGATAGAGCATCTCTGGGACGTTTTGGAACGCCCACTTCATGCTACACCACACCGACCAACATCGATACCTCTTCTTCTTGCGGCGCTCCGCGAGGAATGGGCTGCAATTCCCCAGGAAATCTTCCGCCATCTGATTGAAACTATGCCTGCGAAAGTGCAGGCTATCAAGGTTAAGGTTGGGCCAACACCGTATTGACTGTCAGTATTCTCGATGGAGGGAGACCCATACTTGTACTTCATTTTCAGGTGGGCGTACAGATACTTTTGATCACATAGTGTATGTGCCCAATCTGACAAAATACATTGTGTCGCAACTATCAACTAGCATGGAAGACAGAAGCTAAGCGAAATTAGTTTTTCTTTATTATTGGACTTGAACTTAATTATTCCATCCAACCGCACCAACACCAGACAATTATATATAAATAGTTAAAATACAATATTACACATGGAATAATTTCGTGCTCTACTAGTTACGTAGGAGTATGAGGCTAGAACCCTATGCTACGATAGAAAAACTATAATTCATGACTTGCTTTAGCTATCAAATGGCTCAATGGGGGAGACTGATTGCAAGGAACTTAAGGTAGCATTCCATTCTCTCTGTAATGGAAGGATCATGTAACTACATACTTGAGTTCTCATACTCTCTTCACGATCTGAACGAATGGAGTATAACTACAGAGAGAGAGAAAAAAAACCGTAACTGGTAAAATTAATAGTCAAGGTACACAATAATTATGTAACTCTATACAAGAACCATATGTTACATTACAGTAGTTTGAAGGAAAGATCGGGCAGAGAGAGAGAACTCTTAGCGCAAACTCAACACAGTCATCTGATGGACACCCAAAACTTATGTCGGACAACCATCTTGTTAGAAGATACAGACGTCAAGGTCGGTAATAAATGTAATCCAAAATTTCTACAAGAACATCAAATTCTCGCAAGGAGCCACTGATTGTCTAAATTATGAAAAACGCTGAAGCTTCGAAGTGTACAAGCAATGCATTAAGTACATTAAAATAAGAATTCGACGTACATCTGTATGCTTCTAATTATCCTTTGACAGCATTTTAAAGATAATTACCTTATTTTACTCAAATGATTTGGTGGAGGGACGCCCGTCTCGGCCAAGTGAAGAGCTTGTGACTTCTTGTAGGCATCATACCTCAATACGAAGCACAACAATAATCCTGGCATTACCTGAAATCAGAAAACTTGATTTTAGAACTTAACCAACATACGACCAATCAAAGCACCGAAAGTCTGTTTCGTCCTGTATTTAAAATGTAATTGCATGCTCATAAGTGTAAGAATAAAATGAGATTCTGCTAAATGAAATGAACGAATGGGTATGGTAAATTTATGGGTTAAATTGTCCAAACTACTACACTATTTTGTTAGTATAAATGTTAATTATACATTATCATCCTGTACACCGAAAATTTTAAATATCAAAGCTTACATGATTCGAAGAACCTGTGATACTATGGAAAGGAGGTTAAGTTAAAAAATCTACCTTGCAAGAAGAAGAAAAAAAAACTTCATAGTACTGTGCCAGATCTCTCCCCGGTGCCATTAACAATGCCCGCTCTCATGAACACGGAAAAGACGCCTAGATATTTAATGTAAGAAGTATAGTTGGAAAGTGAAATAAAGATTTAGAAAACAAGGAAAAGAGAGAACAGTAGTGATTAGGATGCCGTTGACAACATCATCTATGAAGGTGTTACAGCGGAACTAGATACGTAACTTGTGGAGAGGTTAAAATTGATACGGTAAATTGAACAAATGTGCAACACTGCGCCTGTTAGTTTAATTATTGTAACGTAAGGTGTCCTGTGGAGGATGAATAAAAATCAATGATTAAAAGATGTGAAGAAAACTGGTTGTTTCGAGTTTTGAGAATATATGGTGCCTAACTATGATTGATATTGGATGACCCTTGGTGGCTTAGGCACGGGCATGCCCACGCTTTGTGTACACACACACACACACACACACACACGGTCTTTTTTTTTTTTTTTTAAATTTATTATGTAGCAAGCCTCCTTAATAGAACAGTCTATATGATTTCTGGCTTTGTATACGACGTGTACAGCACCAATTACAGGATTTGTTTAGTCAATGTTATTACATTTGACGCCCATTTGTGCAAGGGGCTAATTACTAAAATGTGATTGACTCATGTGTTTTATAGCTTCCGGGAAAGTTTTAACACAATTATTTTAAAATTATTCTGTATTTTCAATCTTTCTTTTCTTTGAATTGTGTTCAAATAAGACTAGTAAATAGTGCAAACGTTAGTATTTTGAAGCGATTGTGTTAAAACTTTTCCGGGAGCTAAAAAACACATACGTACACATGTATAGTCAGTCGATTTCCAAATACGCCCTTGTCCACAGAAAATGTAAAATTGAGATACTAGCAATTTTTAGTTCATTTCACTATTTTCTAACACATTAGTAAGGTTTTATGAGTCCAGAGCGTCTGTAAAACCATTTAATTACAGAAAACAGGACAGAAACAAAAATTAAAATTAAATTTGTATCTATTTTATTTATTTGTTCCAATCTTTCTCTGGAAGAAAGTAAAATCTTGGTCAACAAACTATTATAATTACTTCTAAAATATTTACGGCTGCAAATTAATAAGAAGTGTTTTTGTCGATTTTCCAACATTTATGACGCTTGGACAAGGGCGGTTTTGGAAATGGACTACACACATGATCGTAATGTTTATACAATTTAGTGCATAAAAATACATTATGTTCACATATAAATACGATAAATTTTTATGAAGAACCAAGGTTGTTGATACATACACGAATTAATCCCCACGAAAACGTTACACAATAGTTACTTTGTTCCTAAGGGCGTGGCAGCGATGTATATAAAGTAACTTGTGAATGCAGGAACCAAGAGTAACGAACGAAGAGGAATCTCAGAACGCTCGGGAAATACCAGCGAGATTCCACAAATGAATGAAACACCTGTTTCTGCCTTTCACAGCCATAAAAAAAAGCTACCAAACATATAGTAGACTCCACGTTATTGTGTAAAACCAACTCATACAAGGAAAGAAAACTTTACAAAAGTGTCTTTATATAAATCAAAGAGCCCCACTAAATTTAGTCCACGGCCAATTTAATAAGATTTGGAACCTGCCAATAAAGAAAATTAACGAATATGAAGGAGACGTTCTCAATGTCAGCTGTCTTTCATCATTTTTCAATACAATTGTACCACCGATGATTTAACTTTGACGTGGCCATAGTGGTCTCGTATCAGACGAGAGTATTCTAGGAGGCCGCGGTGGATCAATGGTTAGAATGCTCATCTCTGGCGCTTGGGAACGTCGATTAAAACCCTGCTCGTGCCATGTGGGCTTTGTGGTGGACAAACACCGTGTGCGTGGGTTTTCTCGGGGTTCTCTCGTTTCCTCCCACTTCCTTCATTCCACCAATAATCCATCAGGCCTGAGCCAAAGTTGCTTAAAGGCCTTAAAAATTCAATTCAAATTCAACGAGAGTATTCTACCTATACAAAACGTCCCTCATTTGTTCTGTGAAAAATGCATGGTTTTGCAGTGACAACAACTTTCAAGTTTGCTGTCAATAACCTTCTAATTGTTTGATGAAGCAAGCGTTTTCTGTTTGTGAAAGCATAAACAGTATTCATTTTGACTATTCTTTGCTCTACAAGTAGTAGTTGAATAATCTAAGTAAAAATATAACAATGTCCTCGCCACGTGAAAATATAACTGATGGACACCTCATGCTTGGTCTTATCCTGCCACGCAGTTTTCGTTCCAACGTGTCACGTGGTCTGGGCAACGGTTTCTTCTCGCCGCTTTATCTGCCTTTGAAGACCTAAGTCAACTTGTTAATCTCATCACGATGCGTGTTAACACGAGAACTGAGAGCCATCAACAGGGACTGACTCGGAAACGCACTTACCGAAAGCACGAGTGTTAATCAATCAGCTAAGAAGGAACACTGGAATGCAAATTATTTTTTAAAATGCTGAAAGATCCGAAGAAATTCCTAATGTAGCTTTCCATAATGCCTAAAATCCAATGTGTTTCAAGCGTTTAAACTAATGGATGTAAATAAATGAAATTTGACTGTGACGTATCTTGGTGTACGAAAAGCATAATTATCTCATAGCAAGCGTTGCATCAAGTCACACCTGCACAAGCCTATTCTTGATATGAAAGGTATTCACCAAAACATACGTCGTACATCGCCAAGGTCACCTGAGCTTAAACTGCAAAAAGCATTCGGTAAGAAGAGGAGGCTGTCACTTCTGATGTGTTGGTGAATACCTTCCGTAACATCGAGAGGGGAATTCAATGTCTTAAAGCTAATGACCACTTTCAACACTTGCTTATTACGGTGACCATGCTTCTCAAATGCCAAGATATGTCCGTGTCAAATTTCACTGAACTACATCATTAGTTTGGAAGTTATAAAAGACAAATTAGGGACTAAGAGTAAGTGAACCACTTTGTATCCAATAGCTCTTGCAATTAACTTAATTTTGATAAATGTTTGCAGCCTGTTGCAAAGTATCTAGCACATGTTGCAAACAACGCATTGAAACTTGAAACATGTACATGTGACCGTGTGCTTAAAAAAAGTTTTCTAAATAAATGCAGTAATAAGTTTGGTAACCCTATGCTGACTGTTATACCTTCCTTAATTCAAGCTCTAGAAATGCAGGACAAACTGCATTCTAAATTTAAACCTTGAAGATCACACATTCTTCAAACAATAATAATAATAATAAAGAAAAAATACAGACACACTGAAAAATGTTTTCACTACATAGAGACATGTTACACGCTCAGAGGACAATTTGTTATAAAAAAAAATTGTACTTTGGAAACCTTAATTATAGCTGTCCGCTTAAAAATTGAAACATTCCTTTGTGGAAGCGCTTTTCGTCTCCACCGCGAATGATAATTTATTGTGTTCTTTTTCTTTTTCCTTTTTTTTTTGGCATTTGTATGTGAAAATGTGATGTGTAAAAGGCGCTGAGTGAAAATAATAAAAAGTGAAAATAATAAAACACTTGTTTTCTATTTAAGACAATTAGTAATTTAAAAAAAAATACGTCCTGTAACATTGCGTAACATCACCTGTAGTTTGATACATTGGGGAAAAAATCTCAAACAAACACATGAAAGCTACACTTAATATCTGAAACATCGGGAAAACAGACTTACTATATCTCCAAGTCCCAGCATGGAGAAGTGACCGGAATTATGCATACTAGGAAACACCAACTTTCCCGGTAAGGATAACTTTGGGGCTTCCTTTACTACTCCACCCAGATGTAATTTCCGAGCAACTAAACCAACTGGATTCTCTGCGGGCCGCGTTGCAACCTGTAATAACAGAAGGAAATGTTTACCTTTTGAACAATAATAATTTCATATTTACAGTAAGCTTTCTGACTTTATATGTTACAAAAACACATGATGGAAGTGATGATTTATCTCATTCAAGTATTTGAGAGAAGGCGGCAGCGACCAGAGTCTTAGCTGAGTTAGCATCTCGCATGCTCTCAATGAAATAACAAGAATCTTATTTGACTTCGAGGTCGCGAGGTGTTGACAGCGTTCGAAGGCCCACACGACCTCTACCGCGCATGAGCTTTACTGACTGCTAATGGCAACAGATGGCGGAACGAGAGGTATCCGAATGTGAGCAGAACGTACGGCTACCAGACTTAGCCAAACGATAAAGTCGAAGCGTACAGCACATGTGGGACAGTGCTGACATCAAAACAAAACAATGGCGGTCCTAAACAAAGCAAACAATGCATTATACCTACATCAAAAGTCGCCACAGCTGACATTTCGTTAGAGGCGCAAGCAATCTTCTAGAGTGAGAAAGAATGGCAGATGACATATTAGCCTTCTCTGCTAGACGAGTCAGTGGAATGTGCAGTATCGTATACTCTCGACTGATAATGTACACAGGGGGTGCAACGATGACGAAGTGTGCATAAGTGACAGACACAGAAACGCATGTCCAGCCGTGTAGTGCATCGTCCACGTCGAAGGCACACATTCAGTCTCAGTGAAGTGGTGGAAAGGACAGTCGTCCCGCGGAAAGGTACAAATAATAATTACGTACACAAGGAAACAATTATGAACAGAATTCGAATTAGACCACAGCAATATGATCGTGTGGTGCGTAAGAAAAACTACGGATATTCAAGAGAAGATAAGACTGGAGTTCACGCGATTCAAGGATGCTTGCAACAATTTGCACGATATATATGAGTGACATACTACGTTATGGGTATCAAATCGCTCGTGCTATTGGTTAGTCATTTCTAGGGAAGCAATGGCTGGTTGGAAAACTTAAAAAAGTTAAATAGGTCCCTGGTTATTTAATCCTGCAACTGTTAAACGATAACACAAAATTAAGAAGAAAAAACAATTTGTAGGACCATTAAGGGAAAACAAGTAAATTACCGTAATATTAATTACAGGGATTCTACAGCTTTCCTTTTCACTTGCTTTTTATATAGCCAGCGGAGACAGTCTCTTGCACAATCAGCCGTACATTCTATCTGAGAAAGACTGGGTGTTCCTTAAACATTTGTATCAATAAGCATAGTTACCAACAGATCCATTACATCGGCACCGATAAAATACTGATCGGTGCCACAGCCCTTACGATGCTGCAGACAAAACGTACACTGAGTTAAATACCACACCGGTTTTTGTGAAATTTCATACCTGGCGATTTTGAAGAGGGAGGACTTCAATTGTGATGTTACAAATTTTGAATTTCGAAATGCGAGGTGATCATAGCCGAAAACCCTGATTTGGAGAAGGGACTATCATGGTAATTCTACAACCCAGCAACCTTTATTGACTGCAGCTGCCTACTATTTGAGTCTATCGAAGGACGTGTACTACTCCCAGTTAGCATCACCTAGAGAGTTATGAGAACAATTTTTTGTTTGTTTTGTAAGATATACATTTATAAATCATCCGATTTGTTAAATTTCACATGTAGGGATTCTGAAAGAGGCTCAACTCCACTCTGAAG
>JAGDQP010019969.1:173-34031 GCA_022664845.1 Lepisma saccharinum | reverse complement strand
GGTGATCTTACGGGAACCGGTAGATCAGCTCGGCTAGGGCGTTGCCCGATTTATATATATATATATATATATATATATATATATATATATATATATGTATGTATATTTGATCTGAGTGTCCACTTGAAATAGTCTTACTTGTAAGATTAGTTTACCTTTTAATTTGCATGACATTTTCTTAAGAATTTTCTTCCCATAACAATAAATTACGTGATGCAGTGATCAAAACTATAATCTCAACTCAAAGTGGGTGATTTTCTTCTCTCTAAAGTTCATTTAGATGCTATTCCAAATGTATTGATGCTGATATGTTCTGAGCCTTTGTAATTCAAATCCAGAGATTTTTCTTTTTAATTCTTAAAAACAAATAAAGAGACAATATATGAATAAAATGCTTAACAACACTGATAAAATCAGAAATTCAATTCTCACTTAATTTTGATCATCGACGTCAGAAATTTCATGACGTCATTAAAAGGGAGAGGCAGCATTACTGACAAGTGCAAAAACTGAAGTAAAATATTACGGATTTTAATACTTAAGGAAAAAGAATCAAATAAATAGTGTATGCAAATCTAAATAAATATACATTTCTGAATATTTCCTTGAGTCAACTGTTGGGATCTATAAAGATTCTAGAAATCTGGCAACCCTAGCTAGCGTTGATAATTCAAACAACTACTTAATTAGATTAAATATTAAACCAACAATGCATTTTACATGATATTGACTAACCTAAAACATTGACGTTAATTAAAGGTATATTAAAAATATATTTTGCGTCTTTTTCATCTAAAATTCCGGGAATTAGATGAACCTCCTTTGCCTACAACGTCTATATTCATACCGATGTGTTTTTTTAAACATCTGATCTGCTACATCTCACATTTTCCCAGAATTACCACACCTATCTCTTGTGACCGCTTCTCTGAATTTTATTCACCGTTAAATAAAAAGGAAGCGGGAAAGATATTTTTCATGGAAGAAAATTTATGCATTTGGAAATAGTAAAGAGAGCATTACATCAAATACAAAGAGAGAGAGAGAGAGAGAAAGAGAGAGAGAAATAGTCGTTTTAGTCTCTTTTGAACTTCCTCTACTGGCCACATTTCAAGCTTCCTTTTTTTTTATCCTTTTCAGACTCTTTCTCTAAATTCAATTCTGAAATAAAATATTTCCACACGAGTTGTATCTTTTTACCAAGAGAGAGACCTCTAGTGATAAAGACAATTTTCTTTATATAATAAACAATTCCATTTATATTTCTTCTTTGCTACAAAAAAGACACATGAAACGTAGAAATAGCGTTTAGCTTTTCTTATATTGCTTCAGACGAGGAAAAAATATTTTAACATTTCATTTTAGGATAGTATTAAATGCCAAGAGATGAATTTGATGAAGACGTATGATAGTTTTTTTAAAAAAAAAGAAAAGAAAGAAAAAGTTATTTGAAAAACATTCCTGCAAGTTGTCATCCTCATGTTCAGTTTTACTTTCAAAATGGTTATAAAAAAAAGGGGACATATATAGCTATAATTCTGTTTAACGATAAGATGTTACACTGCAGTAAATTTTTAGTGATATCAAAGTTTCTTTTTTACGTCCCTTAATAGATTTACTAATAAAAAGGTACATTATAATCCCGCTTTTTTCGTCCGTGTCTAAATAATAAATCTTAGGAACCACACGGTGTAGAGAGGCAGTTGTGGTATTATTGGGAAGATATTGACTAGGCTAGCACAGATGCGCTTTGATTGCTGCAGAAGGTCAGTGTAGCTAACCTATTTATCAAAAGCTAAATTGTCTTATTGCTTCCATTTCGTTATGCCTATCCGCACCAAACTTGGCAGAAACATTATTCAAAACAAGACAAATTTACTGTTGGTGCCCCTATCTCTAGTACCCTTGCTCTAAGTGTTGCTAACCTTTTTATATACAATTCACTTTTTCAAATTGTTTTCTTTACATTAGACGTGTTAGCATCAAACTTGGCATCAAGATTATCCGACAGTATAGAAAAATACTGTAGCTGTAGGTGTCACCGTTCCCTATTAAGCATCCCAGTTGATTTCTAAACATGTTTGAGAGACGAAAACTTTTGAATGGATGCATCAATTCCAAATACTTTTTTTTTTTTCTCTTAAAAAAAATACATTGGACATGGTCAAATATACAGTCTTATCGAGTTGAATACTCTTGAAAAAATTGGTCTACTAATCCTGGAATACAAGCTGCAACTCATTATTTGACATGAGAGCTCAAAACTGCTCTCGTCTTCTTCATGACAGCTCTGATGATGCTTGGTGTTCTGCCCGAAGACACTTCTATGACAAGAAGATCCCTAGACTAGGTGAAATAATGTCTTTTTTATGGCTTTTCTTCGGATGATGACGTGCTAAGGATGGGGCCTACAGTTAAACGTGGTCTACTAACCAGTTATGCCACCACTGGGAATCGAACCAGAGACCCCATGATTACAAGGTAGCAAGTGTTACCACTCACCCGCCGAAGAAAGCTCTAGGCGTTTGAAAATATCTACCTGGTACAGTTAACTTCAATTTCAAATGAGGGTACAAACTGAAGTGCCAGAGCGAGGAATGCTACTCACATCAGAAGTCAAAATGCTTTCCATAGTCCACTCGCATGTAGCTGCTTCTGACAGACTGTAAGTAGCCTCGGGACCCAACTTGAATAGACACCTGTCATGTGCAAGTAATGTTGAAGAATAGTGAAGGCACTGTCACACGAGTTGTAGAATGCGTCTGTCCGAATCATCAACAGTTAGCCGACGGTCCTCGCAAACAATATTGGAAGCTGCGTTGATCGTTATATCGTTCACGACTGCCTATCTTAGTGGTCGAAACACGGCCTTCCTTAAACTCATTGTATCAGTAAAATGCCTCGTAACATAAACAAAGTTAGAGATTAATACGTACGTGTAAAATCTTCGCTAAACCACCTAAGAGATAAACAACCATATGACACATAATGATTGCAATGTTGCTCTCTCGAGGATGACTTTGCGGAACAGTCTAAAATATGTACTAACAGTTTTTTTTTTAAAGAGAAAATAAAAAAGCTTCCCAAAATACACTGACAATTTAGAAAATGGTTAAATTATCTCTACGTGTATGTCTTGGGTGAAATTATTGAACAAAGAAAGAAATCGAAGACAGAAGAAGAAAATAAACACAAAGAAGAAAGACAAAATTAAGAACTGGAACATGGAATGTCAGCTCACTGTTCAAAGCAGAAAAGTAGGAACATCTGAAAGAAGACATCAAGATTAACAATATCGATACAGTATGAGTTTGTGAAGTAAGATGGAAAAGAACTGGTGAAATTCAAAATGAAGATCGGAAAGAGAACGAAGAACTGGATTAAGTGTAGTCTGTGGAAATCGTCTAAAAGAGAAAGTCATGAAAATACCAGTGATCATGTGTTGATAGGAAGGCTGAAAGGAAAAAGGAAGAATCTGGGTTTAATACAGATCCACAATTAAACATCCTGAAGAAGAGATCGAAATAAACTACGAACCTATGAAGAACTTTATTCAGAGAGAAAAGAAAGGCTCACGTATCGTCCTGATGGGTAATTTTAGTGCAGTAGTAGCTGAAACACAAGATGGGTAAAAAGTGGGAAAATACGGGCTTGGAGAGGAAAGCACAAAGAGACCAGGAATTAGTTGATTTTGTAACCAACATTCAATAGAGCTCAGAAACACATGATTTAAACAAGAGAAAAAAGATGCACATGGACAAGCCCAGGAAACAAAAGGTTTAACAGCAACTACGTGCTAATTCAGAACAGTTTCAAAGGTTGTTTCAATAATGCTAAGACTTCATGGAACCGATATTCACTCTGACTATAATTCGGTAATAGAGAAAATAGACATTAAACTGAAAAACGTAGGTAGAATAAATACGAGAATGGGAAAGTAAGCACTAGAAAAGCTTAGAAACGAAAGAAAAATGTGTGGAAATGTTCCAAAAGAAGTAATCAAATTCGATGGGAATAGATGGAAACAGTAATGGACAGTGGGATTTTTGAAACAGTGTTTTCTCGATGCACCAGAAGTAATAGAATACCATGAAGAGAGAAGAATTAGGAAAGAATGTGTTGCAGAAGAAATGTTGAAGTAAATGAAAGAGAGAAGAAAAGACATAGATGAAGGTATAAAAACATACATAAAAACTTGGAAGAAAAACATGGATGACAAAGAAATGCAAATGAAATAGATTTGCAAATAACGGAAAGATATGATCTGATGTACTAGGAAGGAAGTAGGCTGGAATTTGGAAGAAAGAGAATCAAATCTGTGTGGTCATTGGAGGGGAAAAATAGTGAGCCCATTAGTGATCCAAAAGGTATGTTGGATAGATGGAAAGAAAATATAAGAAGAAACTGAATAAAACGTTCCAACGCCCACAGACATTAAATATAGAAGAAGATGATGATGATACAAATTATGATGATAAAGTGTTCAAATGGTGAAATGAGAAATGGTTAAGCAATGAATGTGGATGCTGTTTTGATTGAATTAATAAAAAAAACCTGGGAGAGAAAGGAGAAAGTGAAATGTTGCCACTCTGCAACGAAATTTATGAGTCAGGAGAATGGCATCTTTCTAGAAACAGCAATGATTTCACAGGAAAAGAAGAAGAATGCAAGATGTGGAGATTACCGAACCATAAGCCTAATAGCTAAGATTCTTCTACGAGTATTAAACAGAAGATTATACAGTAAGGTGAATGCAGGAATTGAAGAAGATGTGTATGGGTTTCAAAGAGGGAAAGAAATAAGGGTTTATTAAGAACTATTGGTTTGTAAAGAATAATAGGAGAGAGAGCTACATAGAGAAAGGGAAGGATGTAAGCGTTGCATTTGTCGTTTTCGATCGAGTCAACTGGAAAGTCTTCATGCAAGTATTGATGAATGAAGGTGGTGGAGTGGAAAGATTGAAGAGGAATAAGAAACCTGCATCTAAGTCAGAGAGTGAAGGTACAACTGGATGGCTACTGATCAGGACGAAGAGCCATGGGTCGAGCATTCTTCCAAAGCCAAGGGGGGTGTTACGTCCGGGGAAAGAAAAATCAAATGTATTAGATTTGTGGATGATTTCGTTGATCTTCCAGAAAATGTGGCATCACTTAAGAAAATGTTATAATAGCTGCAGGGAAGATGTGAGGAAGATGGAATGAAAATATACATGTTTAGTGTTCTCGTTTGAGACAGTGTTAATTACTGTAATCTTGAGTATGTTGATAAATTAGTATGTTGTTATGAGTTTTTGTATTTTTAACAATAGTTGTGCTACAAATCCCGCACAATTGTGTTATATTTGCAATAGATCTGTTTTAAATTGAGCTGGGAGCTGGAAATATACGAAAAGCATGAGTGTGTAGATCTACTGATACACAATTTATGCACAAAAAGTTCGTTTAAAATTTGCAAATGTACTAAAGGTGAACTCAAAACGAAGTGTTGATGGTGTAAACTACAACAAATATGAACTTAATCTGTACAAAGTGTGCACCGCGGGCCATAAGCTAATAAAAAGACACAATGAGCACACTAAAAACACATTTTTCGGTAGATTCACATAAAATTCATTTTTGGTGAAAATTTTCTGTGCTTTTTGTGTTAGGAGATTTTCAATGTACACTTCATTTCGAGATCACTTTTAGTACACTTGCCAATTTTAAGCGAACTTTTTGTGCATAAATTGTGTATCAGTACACCAGAAGTGTATATATTATACACTTAATATGTGGCGTAGTTTATATTCATTTCACAAAAAGTTCATATATCATGCACTAAAAACGTGCTACAACTGGAACATATTGTGCACTTTATGTGTAATTTGATTTTCAGTGTGATGGAAAAAGGAGCTTGCCGTAAGCCAGAGGTTTAGTAACGAGACACAACATTCTGAACAGTTATGTGGTCCATGCTATATAATTGATGGGGATGTTCAGAAATAGGAAAACGTTTTGCTGTTGTAAAGCACATGCACAACCCTGGTCCATGTTTGCGGCCGCCATCTTCAAAACTTGTTTTAGTATAATCATAACTGACAAATTTGAAAAGAAAAAAAAGGTAAGTCGTGGAAGTGACTAATTTGAAGAAGTAAATTTAGTTGATGTCTCTGACTGACATAAATTCTTATAACGAATTTCTGTCTAGTAATTTGATCCAGCCACCAAGATGTAGTAACGATGACAAGGAGTTTCCCCGTATAGATACGAGCGTAAGCCATGCTACTGTTATCGCTCATACAATCAAGATTACCTTACCTTACAATAATATTAGTTAAAAATATGGCTATTTCTTGCAATGTGTATTTTCCTAGTAGCACAAAATAACTAACAATATTGTTTTGTAACCAAAGCTATACATATTGCTGCCCATATATCAAAGCAAAGGATACCCACAGACAAGGGATTGGGTCAGAATTTTCAGTTAGGAGGTAGGTCAAAATTGATAGGTTATAAGTGGAGTTTTGCACGGTTTCTATCGATTTTCAACCGTAAAAAATGTTTAAGTTGGGGGTGTTGTCGAGAACTTGGGCGGTGAATCACTGCCCATAGTTCATAATCATACTTTTTCTCAGTGTGGATATAACTGGTTTTGCACATCTCATATTCTTCCCTTTGGAAACCTCAACGCTGCAGAACAGTTTTTTTCACCCGCCTCTGCGACAGAAGAATGCCACTGTTTTTAATCCGCCATCTCATGAATGCAACTAGTCATAATTGACACGTAAAACCTATTTATCTTTTAGCTACTAATATGAACGAACTGAGCGCGAAGAGCTATATTCTTCGTTTTACAACACTGACAAATTCTTGATGTTTGAGAAGGTCTTGCAGTTTTCCCTTTCATACATCCAATTCGCATTTAATAGACCTTTTGGCAAAGGAAAACTTGTCCAAAAGAACTTGAGATGTTCCTCTTCTTTTGCTCTTGTCAACAACTGTCAACTGTTTTGGCATCCATTTCGATGGGGTTCTCTCGTTATTTGGTCTTCAGGAAAAACATGTTGAAACTTACGACCAAGCTGTCTGCTATGCGTTGGAGTCTCCTGTTCTCGTGTCTGTTCAGATCAATTAATGGATCTTTGTCCGCCACTGTGGACCTGCCTTTCTCAACGTTTCCTCATGTAATTGCTTTCTTTTCGTTTTCCCCTTATTTTCGCTGTAACAGCCTAGTTGCTGTTCCATTTTTATATTTATTTTCTCCCCTTTTATTTTCTTAGTCTCCGTTTTGTTTCCTTTCTGTGTGTTCTCTTTAGCTCATTCTCTTTGGTTGGTTTTAGACTCTTTCAGCGTGTTTCGTTTGGATTTCTGCTTTGGATTTTTATCGTTATCCATCCAGGTTTTCGTTAGTCACGCAGCAATGACTTGGATCTAACGCTTGTTTTTGATTGGACCCTAGTCAATGCTTCGTGACTTGTTTTTTGCTGATTGGTGTGAATCAACCTTCTTATCCGTTCGCTGGGAGAACTGGTCTCCCACGCCATGTTAGTTCAGTTCCAATTTTAATGACGAGACGAGTGGATGTATGGGCTTTCCGTCAACTGTACTTCCTAAGCCCAGTCTACGAGAGGTAGATATAAACACTAAATTTAGCATAATTTTCGATTTCGACTGATTTCGTCCATTCCAATGAATTATATTAAATCGTACTAAGAAGAATAAAACCGATATAAGTGCTATCAGGACTTTTCAGCGACATTGTTTCGCAATTTTCACTTCAGTAAATTTATTATTTTATTTTGAGATTATTAAAATGTACAGCATGTTCTAAATTTCAGTATGGGGCCGCTATTAACCGAATTCTTACATTAGAAGTATCGGTTCGTTGGATTTCAATAATTATATGCCAATTTCTCGTCTCCAGTTTTCCAAATCTATTCGAAATTCCCGGTTAGCCATGTTTGACAGCTACCGCATATTTTCATTACTTAATCAAATTAGCAACATGTCTGTTCGACTATCTTTGCGTACCGTCTTGTTGTTAACAGTAAATTTTATATTATTCGACATGGTTCGATAATCTTGGTTTCAACTCCAGCCACTATTCTCCGATGAAAAAGTCGTATTTTAAAATACTATTGTGCATTTTCAAGATTTATTCAGAACGTCTTTTGTATAAGGTAGTAATCATCTGTAATGACGTCACACGATTAATAACGCTAAATTGATTCTTTCTTTATGAAGTATTTTGGACTAGAACTTCTTTCATGTAAGTAATGTTGTGGCAAAACTTTTCTAAATTATATAACAATGTTTTGAGAATAATTTGTGAGAATATCAACAAAATTTATTAATTATTATAGAAATTATGGACATTTGTATCCGTGAAAGTAACTTTCAGTTCTGCTTAATTAATTCAATGTACACCAGATAGATCATTCAAAATTGTTTGTTCCTACAACTCAACAGTAATTCTGTTCAGATCCTTATGAGATTATCATATCCGAAAACGTGCAATATGTAAATTCAAAGTAATAAATTGAAATTCTGAAATTTTTATATTTCTTCGGACAATCTTGCGTTTATGTTCAGTGAACGTAGTGTAGAAACCTCTCAGTTAACCAGGTACGATCTAAGGCATTAGTTGATAAACCTCGTACAGTTTTTAGTAATAATTGTGATGTGCAGTGAGTTATTTAATGTTTTACTTGATATTCGTTGGAAATTAGCTACTAATCGTTACGTGAAGTTGACAGCAATTGATACTAATTATTTCTGTGTTTCGGTAAACCTATCGTTTTAAGTGATGTGATTTTAATTAGATTAGATCGGTTCATAAATCCGTAGACCAGTGGTAGGATTCTTTCGCCAGCTGAGATGTGGTAACTTGGGAAAGGAACTATATATTGAATTTTTGGTTATTTCAGCGTTGACATATGAAGTGACTCCAGCATGTGATTTGTGTGAATAAATATTATTTGCATTTGTGCGTTATGACACTACGTTTGGATTGAGTTGCGACCGTCATTCGTTTGTGTTCGTTCGTCTTTATTTCAGGAATTGTGATTCCAGACTACAGGTGTGGGCCCTACTAAGGTAAAGGTAAGACATGGTCTTTTGCCACCCTGTAGACTTCGAAGTGAGTAAAGACACAGTATGAGTCACATATGAGTCGTTTTGCGTATCATCGTTTGAGATTATTTCCCAAGTAAAGATTTGCGTTTTTCTTTCTTAATCTGTCGCTAATCTGAACCAGCTGGTACTTCGGAGTATGAACTGACGATCTAATTAAACGATTGGAGGTGTCGCCTTACCGGTATTTCCTCCCTCGATCTAAATTATTTTTTTTACAGCGATCACAAGGATCTGGAAACCTCTTTCCCAGATATTCTTTAATCTGGAAGGCATTTCTGCGCCGCTCGTCTGGGGTGTAAAAAATGTTTGGAGCTAGAGGTTAGGTTAGATGCGTTGCGTCGTACTCTAGGCTCCTGGCGACCCTATTTGTCTGTGTGATCCTCTTTTGGGATCATGGGTTGGGGACGTTTCATCGCAGTAAGATAATGTGGTGGATATAGTTGTGTACAAATACAAAAGATGGCAGCAGTTATTGTAGTGAATTGTTGTACTGTGAAAGTTCTGTTATCTATCTATGAACTTTCATTAATGCATCTTATCTTAATCTTTATGTAACGGTTGAATTATTATAAGGTATGTCAGCACCATAATTAACTTTATTTTGAATTGAGATTTCCTTTCTTATCGAACTCGTAGATTTTAAAGACAGGACCTTCTATTAATACTGAAATTGAGTAACGTTGTCTCTGATTTTCGACATTTCAGGCTTAAAACTCGACACTGTTAAAAATGTTGAGAAACTTCCTTGATATGTATATCCTGTACTGTTCTAGGAACAATACTAGTACGCTTGTAGTTATCGGCAGTAATCTTAGAAACGCACAGAAGTATTTATTTTCGTTATTCGAAGTTCTTAGTTTTCACTTCTAGTGTGATTTTTCGCACATGCACAGAAAGAGAAAACAGTTTATTATCGAAACCAAATACTAGTCAAGTATTTGCTACCACCGTCTTGATCGCTTATTTTTAAAGAAATGGGAAATATTCTCAATCAATGGGTATTCCGATCCCTAATTGAGAATCAAAAAGTGATTGAAGCGTGACGTAAGCCGTTGGAGTAACTTAGTTTGTATTTACAGAGTTCGAGCAATACATTTCTAACCCTCTATAGGTTTTTTTTTTGGTGTTTACTTATAACTAGTACTTTGACCCAGTCGGTAAGACGCTGGACTGCTAACTGAAAGCCCCGTGTTCGACTACCGCTCGACACTTTCTTTTTTAGTGCACTCCCAGTTTCCCTGGAAACTGCACTATATCTTGCTTTTTGTCAAATTACTAGAAATGCCCAAGGAATTGCCTGACTCTTATCAAGAATGTTATTGCAAATTTTTCAGAATGCAAAATTGAATTTAAGGTTAGGGTAAAGCAACGATCTCTAACGATAGATGGTAGTACAATATGTCTCTACTGTATATTTTTCGTTGCACAAAATCGCAATGTTGCTCCTACAAATTCAAGCCTAGAGAGTTCAAACTTTTAGAGATGAACGTTCATAACTATTTCAAAAGTCCATTGTTGAAATCGCTTCATTGTTGTTGTGAATATCCAAATCTATAACAATGAAGCTCTTCCAACAACATTGAAATGCTTATGAACTTTGTTGTCTGAAAGTTTGAACTCTCTAGTCTTGAATTTATATGAGCAGCATTACAATTTTGTTCAACGACAACTAACACTGAAGACATGTCGAGATAGTGCTGCCACCTAGCCTTAGAAATCATTCTTTTACGTTACCCTTAATACTTAGAAAAATAAACAGAAGTGTCGGTAACTGTTTGATTATTTGGTCAGATATATCACAATTGTAACGCTTTAAACTGATCTATACTGCACCTATTCTTTCTCTGTCGGACACAACTTTGATCAATATGCCCTCGTATATGTAATACAGAGCAGTATGTAAATATGAGAATAATTCCATTATATTTGTATTTGTAAGGGTGTTCTTGTGTGGGGGTGTACGGATGAGTAATGTCTTTAAAGTCAAATTCTTGAACAATCAACGTACAAGGCGTTTTCTTTTTGTAAACACAAAAACTTCGTTTCAAAAAGACCAACAATTCGAAAGTGCTTACAAGGATTTTCTTTTTCATTTCCAAAATCAAACAGATGTGAGAAAGAGGAATGTTAAAATATATGGTGCACCATCGTCTTCTACTTTCTTTCTTCTCAGAAATTTTTCCTTTTTCACATTTCTTTTTCTTAAGCATCTTTCCAGTCTCCTTTATTTCTCATCTTATGTAAAAAACGATTGGAGCGTCACGGTGCGGGAGAAAATAAAAGAGAAACGTTTTCATGTTGAAGAGGTTTCTAAAATATTCCTTCGGAATCCTCCTTACGATTATATTATTGATTTGCAACCTTGCTTGCAATTTTGAAGAGATTTATTCCAACGATTCTCATGACAGGCTTCGTTCCCCTTCTCTTCGTCCTCCATTTTCGTCGTTCGACCATTTTTAACGTCACCTCCAAGCTACAAACTGTGATATGTGAGATCACGGAAGGTGTTCATAATTCATTCTGCATCTATTCCGCTTTTCGGGGGTTCCTCCTTTTCTTGCTCGTGGGAGTTTCAACGCCCTCTCACCCCCGCTCACCTACTGTCGTTGGTACCTCTCTCTCCCCCCACCCTTTGACGCTTTGGGACAACATTTTAGACTCTGATCTACAATGTCACAAATCTTGAGGAAAAAAAGAGAATTATTCTCAAATTCTTTGCCAAGTCTATGAGCATCGCTCTTGCTGTTTTTCTCGCTACTTTTTTTTTCTTTTTTAATCTTTTTGGTCCTTCTTCAGTAGCACAGTTCATCAAGACAGTCGCCAAAATAGTTTCCCCCTGTCTGCAGACATTTTTAGGGGAGACAAAATACTTAAAAATAGTCCCTGTCTGTGATTATATTTGGTATTTATACCTGCAAGTTTGTATCTATGGTTATCAACTTTGACGTAGTCTGCTCTAAAAAATACGGTAACCCAGTCCTCATGCCTTATTGACTAATATCAGTGACTTGGGATCTATTTGTTTCAAACAATTCTTTTATAGGTTCACTTGACAACGTTTGGCCTAAGTCCTCCAATCTCCAGACCATCTTTGGAATCTTTATTACACCTTGAACCTTTAGTTAATATCGAATTTATTCATTGGTCTTCCTGTACCTCCTAGTTACTTTTAGCATGCATCTTCCCTTTGCGCTTTGTGTAGCTCTTACGTCGCTTACGCATTCAATGCTCGTTTTCCAAACGAGTTTCATGCCATTTCACATCTTATATTGGTTTTCTTAGTTATTATGGTATTCCACGTTTTGATCCTTCCTACGTCAAACATAAATTGTTCCAATCCTTTCTCCATGAACTTTTATTTCTTTGCTTTTAGCATATTGGTTGTACATTACTGTAATTCTTTTCAGGGATTCTCCCAGTTCCTCCCAACCGCCAAATTCTGAAGCACACTTACTCAAGTTAGAAAATTTTACGGTTAAAAGTTGATTGAAACCCAGCAAAGCTCTACTTACCCCCCTTTCTCGATACCCTTTCATATACATGACATTTGAAAAGCAATTGCTATTTCCTGTCTATCAAAATACGGAAATAAATAAAAACAGCACTATACTAATATATCTATGATGAATAATAAATGTGTAAATAAAAAATGAATGAATTAACGCGTATTAATCTAATGTCCACCAAAACAAATACTTCTAGATGAATTGACTTCGTCTGCAGATAAATTTATGCAAGAACTCATGGAACTAAATGTACGAAAGAGAATCACTTATCAAAATCACAGTAAAGAAAAAAAGATCACCAGCAGGAGAGGAGTAGTACGGACTATCGAGTAATCCATTACAATACAGTAATTAAACCGTAGAAAATAGTTCACATTGCAGTGTATGTTCCATAAAGCTTATATGTAAAACACAGAGGGCTCTTCATACACTGCTGATAGAACGAGGATAAACTACTTCTAGAGACCTGCCTCTTGTCATTACGCTCACAAATACTGCAAACATTAATAACAGACCCCTTAAAAATGTTTAGTCTCATCATAAATTATTGTTATGTAAAACAGTATTATAATAATCAACTAAATCCCATTCTTTCATTTGTAACTAAACATTTATAAGTCTTAACGTAATCATAGTGTAATTCAAATATTAATATGGAACACTTCTAAAAATTTGAAAGATATTGGCTGAGGGTGTCCAAAACGCTCTGGAAAGCCGAGAAAAGATATTAATTTCCCATCAATTATAGAGTATATGGAGTTATGCAAAGAAAGATATGCCAATGCAATCAAAGAAAAGAAATTTGCCATCATCAACTTTCCGAAGCAACTTAATATGAAAATAATGCGCCATCAAATATCACTCCAAGAACTAGTAAACTAACTCAAAAAAACACAGTGAACGAAATTGTTTAACATCAGAATATACAGATGCTTATCAGAATAATGGAAACACCTGTAGTTGGCAACACGTCAGATGTATGGGTTGGCAGTGGTGTCGTGGCGACCGCAGCGCCGGACTGCTGGTGGTGGTGTGTTAGGTCGGTCTCCATACTACGTCAGGCGTCGTGGAACAGGATTGTGCAGTGGCTGCAGCAGACGGAGGTAGTGTAAAATGGAAGACCTCTCAGAGTTTCAAAGAGGGCAAATTGTTGGTGCGCGGGTATGTGGAGTGAGTGTGACGGCAGTGGCTAGTGTGTTAGGTGTATCGCCAGGGACAGTGTCGAAGGTGATGACGGCCTACACAACACACGGGAAAACCACATTGGGGAAGCGGAACAGTGGGCGGAAGAAAAGCATCAGTGACAGGGCACGCCGGGTATTAAAGCGCATTGTCACGCGGAACCGTCGTGCCACTGCGGCGCAAGTGACGGAGGAACTCAATCAGCACCTCCCCCAACCTGTTTCGACAATCACAGTCCGCCGCGAATTACATGACATGAACTTACGGGGTCGTGTTGCACGGGCCAAACCTCTCATCAGGGACCAGAACGCTTTAGCACGCCGCAAATGGTGCCGCGACCATGCAACTTGGACCGTTGACGACTGGAAACGTGTGGTATGGTCGGATGAGTCACCATTCACCCTATTCCAAACCACGGGCCGTGTTTATGTGTGGAGAACGCCCAAAGAAGCGTATGATCTGCAGTGTCTCCGCCCAACTGTGAAACATGGCGGCTGCACGGTGATGCTGTGGGCCGCAATATCATGGTTTTCATTGGGTCCTGTGGTCACACTTCGCGGACGCATCACTGCCAACGATTATGTCGCAATTTTAGGAGACCACTTGCATCCTATGGTCCGGATGTTGTTCCCGGACAATGACGCCATATTCCAGGATGATAATGCACCCATTCACACAGCTGGAGTTGTTGCAGCGTGGTTTGAGGAACATCGGGATGAAGTTCAACACCTCCCCTGGCCCGCCCAATCCCCAGATCTCAATATAATTGAACATCTGTGGTCCATCTTGGAAACACGACTCAGGCGACGATTTCCACCTCCATCCTCTCTCACAGAACTGGCCGATGCCCTGCACGAGGAATGGTGTAATATCCCACTTGCTACCATTCACGACCTCTATGCCTCCATCCCACGTCGCATCAAGGCTGTTCTGAAGGCGAAAGGTGGCCCGACACCATATTAATCTGGTAAGTTGCACTTTCGTTCAGGTGTTTCCATTATTCTGATAAGCATCTACTAAGCATAATATTAAAGCCTGGAAACTGAGTAACACCGCCATACCTCCACCTCCTGAAATAAGATAAACGGTCTGCATCCTTCATCCTTTATTTCAAAATTAAACTATCAATCCTAAAAACCAATATCCTTACTTTTTGACTACAAACAGATAGACAAATCAAACTAGACTATATCTTACCTTAATTAACGAACTATATATATATGCGAAATCCTGTGCAATAAAACTTAAAAATTAATATTCTGTAATCAACCTAAATTGCAGTTCAAATTCTTAAACTTTATTTAATTTGCAGATTATCTGTCCCATTCAGTGGTTTTCCTGGCGGGTTGTTTGGTGGGGGCCGGATGGTTCTGGTGCGGGGTCTGGTTCTCTTTTATTTCCTTACATATTTTAATTTCAAACACTAACTTCATATATTTCTAAGGACGAAAGTGGCCGTAAAGGCCAGAAGTCCGGCCTAGGGGGCCCTGCGGGCCTAAAGGCAATTTACATGTAGCTAGCTAGTGTGTCTTAATTCAAATGCCAACTAACATGTTATCTTTAAAAGGATTACAGATAATTTTTCCTATAAAAATGTCATGACAAACATTTGAATTTTGTATGGCATTTAAAGGACTTTCTTGACTGCTAGATGAGAAGAATATAAGAAGGATGGTAACACACTAGCTTTGAACCCAATATCCAGATTCTTAAGTTTGTAGTATTGATGTACAAAATGATCATGGCCATGATGAAATCGGCCGAGTGTTTTGGAAGGTACTCGGTCTAGGCCATACTGACAGTCTTTCAATATTGACCAAGACTTATTTTTAATTTGCGGAAAGGAGTACAAACACCAAAGCATGTCAGTTTCCGCTTAACGTTCACGCGCTGCTCCTATCGTTGTGGCAATATCTGATTCCCTTAGCGTAGAGCGAAGTATGCAGGACATCTTTGCGTAGTGCTTCATCTGTCTGGATTCCCCCCCGTCCCCTCAGATGCTTCAAGGAATCCTTACAATGGGTGCTTACTGTGGACTGTACGAGGTGTGAAGCAATACCTACCTTCCAGTGCAAATCGGCCAGCTTTGCGACAGTCTTATGACCCGAATACAGGCAGACAATTGCCATCATGCATGATGTGATATCCCGACAATAACATAGGTCTATTCTTGCGAATCCTGGAGCAATATGAAATAATAGTTGCCAATAATTATGGTCCCCCTCTCCAAAAAAATTCCATGTAAATTCCACTGGTGTGAGTGCGTCTGGGTGTAAATATGTGCGTGTAATTGATTTGTCCCTTCTGCTCGTCCTTCGCTAAAGTATTCATACCATACGCATCGCGTCCGTGACAGTGTTTGTTCTCCATTTTGTGATTTCAATCTCCGCCAAGGTTTAGCTGACTTCACCTTTTTCCTTCACCAGACATTTGATAATACACAGCAACAGACACACCACAAGTTCCCGCCATGTTTGTTTACACGGCTACGCATGCGCCATCTACACGATGGCGGCGGCGTGATTCTCACAATGACCATGGTTCATGGTTCATTGCACCAGTTACTACTTGCTTTTTATGTGAAAAATCTCTGTAACATTTAACAAACCTTAGTTTTAGAGTCTTTCTCTAAAAGCCAGAATACCAACTACCATGCTGACGCAGACAAATCATGAGGAATCGAGAATGCATGATACAAAAACATGGCAACGTTAGTATACAATTTGTTACACTAGCTTTGTGTTTTTTTTTTAAATTTCGCAATCACATTTTGATAAAGACGAATTAAGGTGTCGTAGACCGCTTCTTTTTCATTTTATTTACTTTGAGGGTTGTGATCGTGTATCAACCAACGCTTTCAGCTGATCACCTCCATCAGCACCATAGGTAGTACGATATGTGAGCGTTGCAGGTGCTAACAACACTGGTAGGCGCATGCGCACACTGACACTCAACAGAACAAAAATTGTGCTGCGGCTAGGATTGCCAACTGTAAAATTTATTTTTTTAAAAACTACATTTCAATTTACTGCGAAACGAAAATATGATGAAAATATATTGTATATGATGACGAATTGTTGGTTGGGAACAAATGATTTAAAAAAATGTAAATATACCGTAATAGTGAAAACAAAATACTGTTAAATTCTGTTACGAAATATCTTCCAAAAAATACGAAAATAAATGAATCCTCCAAAATTCAAAAGGCAACCGATTGATTTCGACACTGATCGATCAATCAAGTATCGTTACTTACAGTTCGTTGGATCAGTTCAGTCACGCATAGAGATCGAAATCAAATCAGTCACTGATAAAAATGTTTACTAGAAAACTAACTAAATCTTTAAACCAAGATAAACTGGTAGGCCATTCCAAGAAGTTTAGCCTTCATTGACTAAATAGCGTGTCATGTCACTTGGGAGACTTTGTACCTCAAAAGCAGCTTAATACAAAGCGTAATGCTCGTTATACTAGGCACTCTGTTCCCTCGCCTAATTTGCGTGCGATTTTCTTTTCTAAAGCCAATTAAATGTTTGAAAGCAAAATATATTTTTTTAATAATTGCTATATATAATTGCGGACTAGATAGCTATATAAACTTGTTTCTGTGATCACTACGTGTTTTTTCTACAAGTGCGTAAAAAACGACTCAACCGGAAACTTCGTCAGAGTATATACGTCATTAAACTTTCTCTTGGCGCATTGAATTTACTTAATTAAAAGCTAGCGAATTTCCACCTTAAAAGGCAAATAAAATCCTGATAGAAGTCATTCATATGACCACGCTTCAATCCCACGAAAAGTCACCTCACAGGCCAAAGCATTGATCTAGGAATCTATTTTTCATCGTTTTCCCCTTTCAGACTTACGATGTAATTCTGACACCTTTGTCAGTACTTATTGACGATACCTCGTATACACTTCAATATATTCTCACTTAAAAAAATGATAGCTCGTTTTCTTTATAAAAAGAGTACTTTAAACGAAATTTACTCTGTGGCCGTAGGGGTAGATGTAGCTTAGTAGTCGGAAGGTCCTAGCTATGATCCCAGCGGCTGCTCATTCTGAGTTCTTTCAGAGTTTTCCCTCAATCGCACCAGACAAATGATGGGATGGTACCTCCAAAATAGACTCAGGTCAACTACTTCCTAACATTCTCTCCCCCACCCTATTCCGGCCTCATCCTGAGATGCGTAAAGGTCATAAATAAATTCAATTTTTATTTCATTCAAATTTAATTTGTCTCTCAATATCTCATTCACTGTATCATTTCCTCTCAACGACCTTTCAATCCATCTTGGAAGCTGGATGTACCAAGTAATGTGTGTGATACTTCAGAGACTCCTGAAAGTGTTCGTAAGTCATTCCAAAACGTCCCATTTTCTCTCCCTCCCCCCCTCCTCCTCTCTTCGCGATTGTAGTGTCACCTTGGGAGAACGTTTCACACTTCGCTTCAAGGTGTCACAAATCTTCGGGACGGAATTTATTACGGAATAGTTGCCAAGTCTATCATCGTCTATTTCTTCCATTTTCGTGTTTTATTCTCATGTTCATCCTCTCACATCTCGTTGTTTTAACGCCTGTCTTTTTACTTCTTTTTTCGTCTTCGCTTTAATTTTGTTTTTGTGACTAGAGGTGGAAAAATTGCATTCTTTAACTCGTAACATTTTTTTTCCTTCTATTTCTTTCATTCTTAATGTTTTCCCAGACATTTGAACTATTGTTGCTCCAAATTTCAGACAGTTAATTCTTGGAAGACCTGCTTCCTTAGGCTCCTCTTTCATTTTGGGATCGTTACTTTAAAGTTTGGCAAAAAGAAAGGCTGAAAAGCTTCAGAGGAAAAGAATTAAAGAATGCAATGCGCGGAAAAATGAACCAAACTGCAGTAGTTCAGTTAGTACCGTGTTGGTTTCGAGTTCCAAAGATCCTGGGAACAATTTCACTACTCTAATATTGGGACGGTACCTTCAAACTAAGCCGTGGATGCCTTCCTTCTCTCATCCGCTATTTTACCCTACTCCGGCCTAAGTTAAAAGACGCTTAAAAGCAACAAATGCAACTTAATTACTCAATTCAATTCAACGGAATAAATTGTAAAATTAAATATCAATCCTAAAAGGGTTAACGTATTAAGTTAGTAACTATAAAGCACGTCAAGTGAAAGGTTAAATTAACCCACCACAGGGATTAAATTCAGATTGTTTTGAATGCCGCAAATTCGTTTAATAACTTTTTACTAACAGGCAACCTTTAAGGACTCAAAAAATCAAATTCAAAACGCATTTACATCTCAGTGACAAAAGCAAGTAATGAAAAGTGATTTCGCCAGATTTTCCCCTTGTAGGGAGTGTCATTCTCAAATCCTCGTGAGCACCCCCCCCCCAACTTTAAATATATTACGGTCAAAAATCGATAGAAACTGCAAAATTCCACTTACACCCACCAATTTTGACTTTACACCCCCCAAAATGAAAATCCTGACAATACCTGGTAATGGAATACAGACGCGGGAAGATTTAGCTGCATCTCGGCAAGTGTTGTAGATAGAATTTGCATCAGATCACTTGCGCGGAGATTAAATATGTCTGTTTATAATATGAAGTAGTTGGAGTTTAAATCACTGTCGTTCTTTTCTGGTGTAATTCTTAATTTAGATAGCCACGTCCCGCAGCTCTGTCCGTACTTTTTCAAAAGTATAGTTATACTTATCGGCACGTGAAAAGTTGAATTTTAAATGTTAAATCCGGAATACCACTAAGGTGTGTCCAAATACCTAACTGGATCTACACATGTAAGCCAAATTTGGTATAAACCAATGGACAAGTGTAAATTAAAAAAAACGACAAACAGCAATACTGACAACTTGGACCGTTGGAGGAAGGGGGGACTTGGACAGTATTTTTCTAGTGTCGAATAAAGTGCGTGCAAAATTTATTGCGGACACGTCCAACGGTATGGGAGTAATTTGAAAATTTGACTTTTGGTCAGTTTTATGACATGGAAATTTCGTATTGATTACTTTCAAAAAGATGTTCAAAGGGAAGATTCAAAGTTCCGGGACCATTAGCTTCTGTTCCTTTGGTCCATAACATCTCAAAAAATTCTGCTGACCTCCATATATCACCATGTTGTATCAAATGCATTATGTCCTAATCGCATTTAGTCGACAACAATTTGGACAGTTTCCTTGTAAGGTTCATTTCAGAGTGAAAATATCATGGCTGATAGCCCTACAGTACATCATGCGTGACTAAACCACAGTTGTCTAAAATCAAGCTTTCGAATTCCAATGCATCAACAAGTCTGTACAGATGTAGTGGTGTGGCAGCCTTTAACACGCACTGCAGTATAATATTTCGCCTAACATACGTCCCATACTAAAGTAAATCTGTCGGATAAACGCGATTGCGCGTGCAGAGAATACGTATGTGGTCATAAACCTGTGTTAATGTTCTACTTGGGATCAGAAACAGAGCATTTAACCTGTTGTTTACCTTTTGGGAAATCAACAATACAAGAGATAAAGGGAAATCTACCGCATTGTAACAAACAACAATAGATTGGTATTTCTCCTCTGTTCTCTACTCTTTTGTTGGGTCACGTCCTGCTTTCTCTTCCCACATTAACAATGAACTACCCTTTCTTGACCCACATTTGCATTTCAGAACCATTAAAAATTCTTTTGAAATGTGCCTTCATAATTGCCCATGTTATTAAAACCATTATGTTACAAGAATATAAAACGTTTTAATAGAATCGATGGACGCTTTTATGCTGGCAGTTTAACACGAAATTTTCTGTTTATTCCAGGTAATAATTCACGATCTTACCAGAAGATGGTTCCGTATGCACACATTAACATTTAAGTTCATTTTGAAACAGTTGGACAGAATACAAAATTACAAAGAATGAAATTCTATGGTAATGCATTTCTTGCTTGAGCAAGCTTATGAAACTCGCCGACAGATGTCCCTCATTGCAATTTTTCTTTATGATGTCGGTCGGTAACTGTAAGCTATAATCAAGGAGGTCAACGTGAAAGGGCAAATATGACTACTTTGTTCTATATTTTCGCTAAGTTAATAATCTTAGATATTGTGTAGTCAAATTTCAGTTGAAAATATCAGAAGCCAAGGTTGGTATATTTAATATAAATTACTTGTTTATCAACATGGTAACGCCGCAGTTCTGTGTTTGATTTGTTTGTAAAAGGACGATTACAGACATGAGTGTTGATCGAGCGACCGTAGCTCAGTTGGTAGAGCGTTTGTGGAAAGGCCCCAGTGGCCAATATTGACTGAGGGTTTCCAGGTTTTTTACTCAGTCATTTCAGGCAAATATCGGGATGGTACCGACAAACTAGACACCCTATCTTGGCTTGAGATACTTCAAAACAAAAACAAATCATAGGTGCTTACTTGAAAATTTATAAATATTTATTTTCACTTATAAAAGATAAAGGTGTCCCTTGTGCAATGCACACGCGGGACGTAGAGGTCCTCCACATATTCCCGACCTACGGCGCGAAGTGCAGTGTGGTGTTCAGTACCGCGCTCGACCACCTTTACTTTCCAAGGTGCCCAGGAATACCAAGGACACTCTGGTACTCAGTTTAATAGGAGACTGAGTACATCTCAGAGCACCAGAAATGGAAGTTCTGAAGAGAAGTCTCTAGCGTCCTGGAGACCGGGATTTGAACCCGGGCCGCCCGATTCGTAGTATACTGCCTGAGCTACGAGACACCAAAATTGATTAAGTCAATTTAATTTTCCTCGTCGAAATATACATGCATATGCTTTGTTTGTTTATTTCATCTTTACAACCAACTAGAGATGGAATTAATGGGTTGATTGAGGATGAAAGCCACATGTCCAAGCTCCGTAGCTCAGTAGTAGAACGTTGGGATAGCATTCAGGAGGTCGTGAGTTCGATCCCATTATCCTAACTGAGGGTTTTTCCAGGGTTCTTCCACAGTCACACTAGGCCAGTGTCGAGATAGCACCCTCAACATAGGCCCTGGCCGACACCTTCCCGAATCCTTTCCCTTCCCCTATCCCGGTCTGAGCTTTAGATACCTAAAGGCTATGTATAAAAGTTCAAATTCACATCTCATCCAATATTGCTCCTGATTTACACTGCAGAAACAACAATCATATAACGATATGCAGAAGAGCAAATAAATGACAAGCTACCAATTATTAGTAGCTACGCACGACAGTAACACCACCAACTTCTTGCCAGTGAAACTACTTGACCAAAAACATGATACACATATTCACGTTCGTGGTTGCTCCTAGCTTTTGAGTCTATCTGGCATATTATTCATCATCAGGTGGTCCCTGGGAAGGACTCTGCAAGATAGATGCGTTGATTGCTCGCTCGTTTTAGTAGAAACGCTCAGTAGGATGCAGCGCAGTGGTTGTTGACCCACTGAGCTGCATGAAAAGAAGTTTTTGGCTCGGAAATCCCTAACGAATGGAGTGTGGGTTTATTTACGCGACCCAAAGAGAAGCAAGGAGAGCTCCTTCCTGCTCTCCGAAAAGGCAAAATGTGATGGTTTCCAATTTCTAGAACTGCTAATGGAACATCAAAATGGAGTATCTGCCTGAAGGTTCAACTGTTACTAGCAAGTGTTATTGTAATATCCTTGAGAAACTGAAAAAGAACAGGAGAAGGAAGAATTCTGACAAAAGGAGGATTACCGTAACCAAACAACTTCCTCGTGTCCAGTGTTCCCTCTTACATTAATAAATATTATATACTCTCAGTTTAGGATTATAATTAGCCAACCATCGCATTTCTAAACTATAGCTAATGCCAGGAATCTGATTCATAAATAAAACGCTCCTGTTTATACCTGAATTACAGCTGGATAGTACCACTAGTGGAGGTTCTTAGTCCATTTTATGTCTGTGGCTTTTCACACTTCAGAAGATTTTTTTTTAAGCACAGTTGAACTGATGAGGTGGAACAGTCAGTAGCGTCTTGCCTTTAAATCGAGAGAACTCTGGTTCGATTATCGGTGCCAGCGATTCTGGCTGATGATGTTGGTGGTATAACCTGGTCACTTCGGGCAAGTGCTGGAATGATACCTCGAATAAGGCCAAGTCCGACTATTTCCCGTTACTGTTATCGTTGTTATATATATATATATATATATATATATATATATATATATACGTATATATCCAGTGAAAATTTGACTAAATTGGGATGTATCTGATTTTTTAAAAAATAAAGTGGATTAAAAGAAGATATCACAGATTTTGGTCTAGCAGCCGTTGTGGAGTAATTAAATAAAACAGAACAGTAATTTTTCGCTGAAAAGTACAAATTGAAAATTTATTATAGGAGTCGCCGTAGCTCAGACGGTAGCGCGTCTGACTACGAATCGGGCGGCCCGGGTTCAAATCCCGGCCAGGACACTGGAGACTTTTCCTAGTGTTCCCATGCCTGGCGCTCTGAGGTCCACTCAGCCTCCTATCGAATTGAGTACCGGAGTGTCCTTGGTATTCCTGGGCACTTTGGGAAGGTAAAGGCGGTCGAGCGTGGGACTGACCACCCCACCTCACTTCGTACCGTAGGTCAAGAAAATGTGGAGCGCTACCTTCACGTCCCCCATGCGCCGTTCACGGCGCGTGCGTATCGCACAGGGGATAGCTTTACCTTTTTTTTTTTTTTTTTACTGACAGAAGTACATTTTGGTTTCTTGTTCAGAAACCAAAATCATAACCTTTTTCTTCCCCATCAGTATGTTTGCTTGTTAGCAAAAATTACCTTGGGTACTTCAGAATAGCGTAATGTTAAAAAAAATATCAGCTATACACTTGTCTTCATAATTGTTTGGTACGAGAAAAAATATTTTGTTTTTGAATCTCAATTGCTGAGTTTTTTATGCACCCAAGTATATATGGACAAGAATGGAAGTATTTTGAACACTTCAGAAAATTTTTGTTACAACGTAATCATCTTCAAAACACCTGCTGCTTCGAAATGCAGATTTCTCTGTTTCAAGGAATAATGAAACATATATCAATTTAGTGGGAAAATGTCAAATAAAAAAATAAAAAAAACTTTTTTTGAACATAAACGACTGAACATGTATCAAGCTCAGTCAATAGAACTTTAACTTTGCATTCGGTAAATCCTGAGTTCGATCCTCGCGGCGGCCGTCTTCATTGAGGTTTTTCCAGAACTCTCCTTAGTCACTCAAGGGCAATCCTAGGATTACGTCTTCGAATATATGCCCTAGCTGACTTCTTTCCCACATTGCCACTCCATCTCTATTCCGGCCTGAACTATATAGTTGCCTCAAGGCCATAACTGAAATTCAAAATTTATACAATAGGCACCTAGACCTACTTACTTACTTACTCTATGGTTTACGGAACTCGCAAGTTCATCACCGTAGTAACAAACGTTCGCCATCGGTATCGATCCTGGGCAAGATCAAGCCAGTTTTCACCACAAACACCTATTTCTCGAAGATCCCTTCTAATATTGTCCTCCCAACATCGTCTCGGTGTTCCCAACGGTCTCTTTCCCTCCGACCTTCCAACCAAGATGGAATATAATCTTCGTTTTTCCCCCATCCGACCTACATGGCCTCCCCACCTTAGTCGTCGCGATTTCATTATTTTTGCAACATCTGGTGAATCGTACAATCCGTGGAGTTCTTCATTATGCAGTCTCCTCCACTCTCCAGTCATCTCGTCCCGTTTCGGCCCGTATATCTTTCTCAAAACCTTATTTTCAAATACACGCAATTTATGTTCATCTGCTAGGGTCGTACTCCAACTTTCGCAACCGTAAAGTATTACCGGCAGAATAACCGTTCTGTATATTTTTATTTTCAATTTCCTTGATATTTATTGCGAGGTTGGGAGTTTTTGGACTGAATAGACACATGCATTGCCCGATACTAAATGCCTTTTTATTTCTTCCGTTACCCCGTTTTTGCTTGTTATGTATGCTCCCAAGTATTTAAATTTGTTTACTTTCTCTATGTTCTCATTCTTAATTGTTATGTACCTATTTCCTTCATTCCCTGTGTTTCGGCTTGTTATCATGTATTTTGTTTTCTCTATGTTTACCTGTAGACCTATCTCATCGCACGTTTCTACTAAGACATTGGTGTTGCTTTGTAATGTATCTATATGTTCCCCTAATAAATCAACATCATCCGCGTACACGAACAGTTGATTGAAAGCATTCAACATTAGTCACTTTTTGTCCTCTTTTATTTTTAAAACCGCATATTCTAACGCGATTAAGTTAAACAGCAATGGTGATAAGACATCATCTTCTTTCAATCCGCTGCGAATCTTGAAACTATCTGACATATTATTACCTATCCGTACTCTGCTTATGGGGTAGCTGAGAAACGTTTTCACAAGTTGAACAAGTTTCTTCGGAATTCCAAATCGTATCAGGATACTGTATAACTTTTCCCTTTTGATAGAATCATATGCTTTCTTAAAATCAATGAATAGCTGATGAACAGTCTCTTTGTATTCCCATTTCTTCTCCAAGATTTTTCTCAAGGAGAAAATCTGGTCCAACGTGGATCTATTTCTCCTAAGCTCCCATAGGTGATCTCTAATTATTTCATCTACGTATACACTTAGGCGAGTAAGGAGTATATTATTACTCAATACTTTGTAACATTTTGGGAGTAACGAGATTCCGCGGTTATTGTTACAATTCGATTTATCGCCTTTTTTTAATATATATAAACCGAAAGTATTATTGACGTTTCCCATTCTTTTGGAAACTCCTCCTTTCTCCATATAGCGTTTATGAATTTATGTAGTTCCTTGATTAGTACCGTTCGCGCTTTAATTAATTTCGCTGGAATATTGTATATTCCCGGTGATTTCAAATTTTTAAATTTCTTTATCGACATTTCGACCTCGATCTTGCAAGGTCCGTTCAGGTATCCACGGTTCTGCGGTACAGATTTCAGATTCCTCTGTTTGTTCTCCGTTGTATACATTAAGAAGTTTGTCGAAATAACTTTTCCATACATCGACAATTTTAGTTGGATCCGCCTGTAGATCTCCGCGTTCATTTCTAATCATCCCTAACCTCGCCTGGTAACCTTTCCTTAACGAGTTTACCCCTTTGAACAGTTCTCGTATGTTATTTGTCTTGCCGTTTTCCTTTATCTCCTGAATCTTCTGCGTCAAAGTTTCTCGCTTTTTGTATCTGAACCCGCGTGTGGCGTTTTGTAGTGGTTGGTATTTGCTTCGCTTTTATTGTTTTCGTTCCTCATGAAGTTTAAGACATTCTTCATCAAACCAAGGCTTGTTCTGCTGTTTCTTCTAACCTACACCTACCAATCACAAATGTCCTTGTATGACTACATTCTATAAAAAGTTCAAAGAAATGAGTGTCTAACCAGTAAACAATGAAAACTGTCTTGATTGATGTTATACATTTAGGTAGTAGGCATTATCCCCAGCCTTCGGGGTAAGACGCCACTTCACCTACCACGCCCCCATTCTCCCCCCCACACACACACGTGACTTCATTATGGTTCACGAAGCAAGTACTTGACAATTAAAACTTCATAATTCAAGTACCTTTTCTACTATGTCATAAAGAATAACCCGAGTCTAAATAGTTTCCTTAAGACAAAGCAGTATTTCCATCTAGCGTCTGGTTATGAAGTTACACTATTGTAGCCATTTTCCCCCGATGGGCATCTTTCCCCAAATTACTATAAATAAATACGTAAATAATCGGAAGCGTCAAAACATTTTAAATACTAAATGAAAATCAGTTTCGCTCAGCAGCTTCAATTTGTGACGTTTTACTCCTTGGCAGAAAGGATTGATTGATATACATGTTACTTGACATATATATTTCCTTGGAGTTAAAGATCAAAGAGACGTGCAAATATTAAATAAAAGAAGAACTAGGAAACCCTTCTTATTTGTCACCTAGAACTTCAGAAAATCCCGCCACGAAAAAATTACTTCAATAAAAAAGAAATAACCACAAAGTGAAAAAAATCCCTTCCTTCGTCAATATTTTATCTGAAAATATAAAAAAAAATGGAACTTTGGACATGTAGAAATAAGGAGCGATGGTTGGAGAAATAATATATAAGAAACCGCCTTTCTCATAAAACTGTATCATATTTCATAGTTATATGATATATCCATTTGTGCCAAATGTCTTTTAGAAGTGCTATGTATCAAAGTGCGAAGACTGCTTTTCTGCCAGCTGTGGAAGATGTGTAGAACTGACAAAAGACGAACGATGTATGACTTTTCTGACAGATGTCTCTGTCTGTCTGCAAAGGAAGTCAGCTTCTAGACTTGTTTTTCCTTTTCCTCTTTTAAGTACCATTATACCGGTAACGTCACTGAAACGAAAAGACTACATGTCTTATAATTCTTTCCTTCCGGTATAAAAACTACAATTTGTAGTATAAGTTGAAACTGCAAGTATAGTAACTAACCAGAGCTGAAACCGAGTCATTTTCGCTGACTCGGTGACCCGTCCTGACCCGAATGACTCGGTGATACGATTAACCCGGTCTGGGAACTGTAATGAAATAACGATTTTCGGGGTTGTATTTATCGTGCTCTAGCAGTAAAACATCAGGTTCCGGTCACCCCCTGAAAGAAACACTGTTTAAGCCTAAGGGAATAATTTAAAGCTCTGGTTTGCCTTTCGGGTCAGGCCAGGTTCGAAGTCTTGACCCGGTGTATCCGTTTCAGCTCTGATCGTAACACGTCTGACAATTAAGCAATGGCGTTCGATTCGAACTGCGGTTTAGCGACAACTTTCTCCCCGGTGAGGATAAGAGACTCTCTTTATATCTGGCACGATCATCCTGTATATAAAAGTGAATGTTTGTTTCTTCTGCAAAGGCTCTTAGAACTGTTCAACGTATTCCCAACAAACTTAGCGTGAATATTCTTCGATATCCTAAAAACACGACTGTGGGAGTCCCCGCCCTCAAAGAACCCCATGGTGCCATCTTATTGTAAAATTGAATTTTTGCAAAACTGTTTTACACCATTCGATATATCCTCACCAAATTAGGATGATTATTCCTCGATACCGTAGAAAAACGACTGGGGGCTCCAGAACCCCGAAGTAATCCCCTGTTGCCAGTGTTGCCACCTTATAAAAAAATTAAATGTTCTCGAAGGCTTGTATTCCGTCCATGAATATGTACCAAATTTCTTTATGAATACTCCTCGGTACCTTACAAACGCGACTGCAGGGTTCAACACAGCTCAAACACCCAACAATCAGTGCTGACAGCCTATCTGCCTTGAATGGATCGTGATGGGGTTTCGCATTGACTCTTAAGGCACTGTTAAACCCTGCTAGTGTCATGTGGGTTTTGTGTTGGACAAACACCGTGTGCGTGGGTTTTCTCGGGATTCTCCAGTTTGTTCCCACTTTTTTCATCCCATCATCATCCATTCGGCCTTAAAAATTAAATTTAAAATTCTAAAATTTCTTAAGGCACTGTAAATTTACGAAGTTGCTCAGTCTCTTTCATATATGCATACCAATTTTGGAGACACTGTATAGTCCCAATTTGTTCCTGACACCAATACTACAAAAATAACCCAGATAGCATGCCAACTTGCAACAAGGTTGTTGGCAGGGTTACCACCTTTCTGCTTAATAAATCGGGTACGGGGGTAAGTATATCAGTACATAGGAAGTCCGGGGATATTTCCATAGAAACAAAAGTTTTAAATTAGTTTTAGGGCCATTCTGGACATTTTCTGTAGTTAAAAATTACTACCGATTTAGCTAAAGTAAATTTTTTTTTCTTGTTATATAATCAAGACTATTTTGTCACATTTTAAAGATTATCCTGCACCCTGTCACCCCAGAAGCACGAGCTTAGGAAAGTATTGTGATTTAATATATTTTTAAAAAATGGCGTTTTACCGAACCTTTTCGAGATGTCAAAATAATTTTGAATTCGGCCTGTAATTTTTAATCATTAACTTACCCTAAGGGCTTTCTTATACATATAAACTTATAAAAAGTATTAGAAAAAATGGTGTCGTTTCAAAATAAAGAACAAGTTATAAAGACGCACAGACAATTTTGTACTGAATCTCTTGTGCCTACGAACTGAAGAACATGCATAGGAGGGGAAAGTAGCTTGCACAGAAAAGCTGTAAAAAAAAATCATATGTTAAGACTCAGATTCAAAAAATAACGAAACGGAAAACAAATCATATTTGCATTTTATTTATGGCATTTAGAAAAAAAATATTTGTGTTTCTCATAGAAATAATGAGTGTAATTTTATGCCTATACGATTAACAATAAGAAATAATAATAATATATATATTTTATGCTTCTACTCTGAACGGAGAAAATCGGGACAAGCTGTGTTCCGATGAACATTAAATCTGGACGCGGGACAACGGCCCAAAAATCGGGATGGGTAAGTAACCCATTGGAGAAGTCTCGTGAATGATTTCTATATTACGATTTCTTTTATGTTATGAAGATTGCTTCTGAAGTAAAGTCATCTTGAATTCGACACTGGCATAGCTGATTTTACTCCGTGTTATAGTTATGAAGACTGCTTCGTTGATTTTTCAGAAGCGAGTTTCCTCAGGAGAATCATAATGATGTATACTTTACTGTTGATGCCATATTGTGTTTGCATTGCGTATAATAAAAAAACAACATCTAATCAATTTTCGTAAAATCTTGAAAATTGTGAAAAAATGCTTAAACAACGCCAAAAATGTGTTTATAATATTTATATACATGTAGTTATATTATAAAATAATGCTATATCTGGTAATGTATTTACTCATTGATAAATTATAATAATACAGTACTTCCTAATGATTTACGACATGTGATTCATTAAATCTGACACAAACTTTCTGCTAATTTTAAGCGGCAGGTTTGTTATCGTCAATCTTGTTACAATTCTGCAACACACTAGATGCGTGAAGTTTATCACGACAGGGAATAACCAAGGCTAGTGCAAACTTGCCATAAACTTGCGTCTTATTTAGGATACGACTCCATATCTATACTCGTACTTTTAATCTGTGTCGAGAGAGCTCCCTTTTCTTCAGTTATAGTTTGTAAATCCTTCAGCTATCTGCAACAGGATTCGAACCTGGAATCTTGTGATTTGTAGTCCGTCACTATAACCACTACTCTATGGGAGCATCCCTTACGTTATGGAAATTTTAATGGTTAGAGTCAAGGACTACAAATAACAAGGTTCCAGCTTCGAATCCCGTAGACAATTGCAGAATTTACAAACTACACCTTAAGACGAGAGAAGAGGGTTTTACTCGAATATAGACGTATATTGATGAAAACAATGGATGAAACAATGGTCCAACGAAATGTCAATAGATAGCAGTGAAGTACCTTTCGTCAAGGGCTTAATCGGTACTTCAGATTTCAAGGTTCAATTAGTATTCTAAAATGTTTTAATTTGACTGTTGTAAATCAGGATACGCTTATTATAAATGTAGTCTCTTATTACCAATATTTCGACAATGGTTTCTCTCATTTAATCTTCAAAAACCACAAACTAGATTCATTTCATTGTTAGTTTTAACAGAATGTTAATATTCTGTCAGACATTCAATGCTTTAGAACATCAGTGAGCTAGCAATTAATAACAAAAAGAAACTCATGGCATACTTTCCTGAAATATCTACAAAACTAAAAGTTTAATAAAATGTTATCACTCTCTTACGAGAGTTTAAAAATGTATGTCCGGATGCTGTAAGTGCTTTAATTTATGAACACACTGAAAATGTTATTTGAATACATTCACTGTTGTTTGCAAAGTAATTAAACATACGTTGCAATTATCCATTACGACTGAAAGGTTCGTACAAGAGAAAACATTTTAAGAGAAAACGATTTTCTTTTTTTTCACGTTTTCCATTACATGAAAACGAAGCATATTATGAAAACTTGTTTTTTTTTTCGAGAGCTCATTTTAAATTCAATTAAACATTACATTCACAACGAATGTGTTTCTGTGACGTAAATAGGAACCTAATGTTTATTTTGCTTTTGTTTCTACAATGTTGATTAAGGATCTATTTCCTCAATTTCTGGATGAAAATTTTAAAACACAAATAAAAGGGCAAATTTAGAAGTCTGTAAATAGTGAAAAAGTAAAAAAGGATGAAAATATAATATTTCTCAACTTTTCTGGGAAAAGCCTTCTCTTACGAAGGTACACAAATGTATAGATAAACAAATACATAGGATAAGCAGAGTAATACAAACTCTTTCATATATTTTAATATGTGTGTGCGTGGGAAAGAGGAAGGTGCAAAAAGATCTCTTACACATGGACGCAGATAAAAGGGGGAGGCTTCATGGCATGGTATTTGTAACAATTTCTTCAAACCAAACAGGAGACAAATTAATTTAGAAAACATATACGTATACTTGCTAATGGAACCATCCAGCTTCCCAAAGACTAATGAGAATACATTTCCTTATATACTCTTACCATTATCGTGACCTTGGGCACACTGGGAAATTGTACCTACTGTAAATTTCAATAAAATAAACAGTTACTTGCATTCCGAAAACCAGTCAACTTTTGATTCCTTATTGTCAGTACTGGATTAAGCTATTTGGGAGCCCTTGGCTATTGAGTTTGTTAGGGCCCCTGTTTCATATCTCCTGTGGTCCTTAGCTTACATAGGTTACTTATCTATCTTTGGCAGGGCCCGTGAACCAGTGGGCACAATCAATCATTCCAGGTCATCTCCCAATAGTGCATTCATTATCCGTCTAAAATTTCTTCCCTCAAAGATGCTTGTTAACGAACCCAAACCAGTAATTGTGCCAGAGCCCCCAATGGGGGAGTGTCCCTCTTTCAAATCGTCCAGAACACACCAGGAAATTTATCATTTATACTGTTTAAAATCGGTAGAAACCCTCAAAAACTCTACTTACACTCCTAGCTTTGGCGTTACACCCTCCCAAATTGAAAATCCAGGAAGGATTCCTGGTTCAAACAAGTGGCAATCATTGAGGGCTGACTCTGGACTGTACGGAGCGTGGGAGAACATCTACCAGTGCAACTTGGTCAGCGTCGTGAAAAAGAGGTTAATGCGCGCCAGCATTGTCATAAAGCTCAACGGCGTTCCCCGACGACATCCCCAAGTGTGTTCTTGCGAATGACATTGAGTATATCACTCTGGAGCACCTTTCGCCAAAAATTACTCGTGATATTGACTGATGCCAGTACAATCGACTGAACGCGTGGTTGATTGGTCCCTACCTTTCCCAAACTGCCCACACCATTTCTGCACTTATACCCGTCACAGCGATTGTTCCCCATATTGCACACTCAATTTTCCCAACATTTCAGCTGGTTTTACCTTTTCTTTTTACCAGAAATGTGGTAATAAGCTGCTCTTCCACGACAAGTGATATACGATCTGTCATGTTTGTTTACACAGCTGCGCATGCCTCAACTACATCATGGCGACTGCGCGATACTTATTGTTTTAACTAACTGATCTATGAATAGCACAGCAAGTTAGTCATATATAGTTCTCCCTATACATTGTGTCACTAAAGTAATACGATTCACATCAAAACCACAACAAAATAGTTCCTTTCAAGGCACTTCGAAACACGTGTAATTATGGAGCAACTCAGTTATAGACGCTTAAAAAGTTAGCGTGTCGTTGTAAATTAAGTAACAGATCGATAAAGCAACGAAGTAAGCCGTATCGGTTTAGCAAATCACAAAATTGTAGTTTTTGAATGCTTTTAAGTAATGTTTATGATTGAGGGGGTGCAAGTTGGAGGAGATTCCCTATTAAATCACTTTGTTGTGATGGAATTGACAAGCATGTCAGTTTCAAGCTTAATTGTGTTCTTCAACCATAAACTTCACTTACATTGTGATTGCCTAAGCCGACACTGCTTACGTCATTACTTGCCGAGATAGTATGTAATTTGTAATGATGCCGTGCAAACTTAGAGTGTATGTAGTTCAAGAACTACCCTAATTTCTTCACTCTATAACATACGGAACTCACATGTTCATCACCACAGTAACAACCATTCATCATTGGATTCTATCCTGGACAAAGATCAAGACAATTTTAAGACTTTTCTTCCTCGCTTTGATGTGTGACAGATCACCTCCAGAATGTAATCGCATAATTTCACTGACTCATTAATTATCGATGTTCATCAAGTCGAAGCTCCAGTTAAGAGGACACGATTGTGAAGAAAATGTGTAGAAAAAATGTTTCAAAAGCGTTGAAAGTGTGCATTACTTACACATGTTAAACACGTAACAGAGAATAGCAGAAAAAAATATGTAGAAAAATATAAAGTAAATGTTCATTTTGCGTATAACTACTTCAGAAATTTCGTAACATTGAAGGAATGGATTGTCAAAACGTTAAGTATTTTTTGGAACTTTGTACAAAAATAGAGGATTTTGTAAGTTCAAAAAAATTCAGGAATTTAACACCATTGAATCAAATTATTTAGTTATCTGAACGCTGGATTATTCGTTTAAAATTTGCATTGAATATTTGCATAGGTACTAGACTGCCATCCACGAGATGGCGGTTTCGAATTCTACCTGGGACATGGATGTATTTTAATAGCATTGCACTCGTACAATCGATGGCAATAGCGGACTTAAATGACGGACTTAAAATATTTTCCGGAAAATAAAGCCTTCAGTATTTTTAGTTGAGCATGGCAACAGTGTGAAATTCTGCGGTCTTGAATTTTTATTATTTTTTTATTATTTTTCTCTCTCATTTTCTATGAATCTGAGTGTACTTTTTTCAGGAATTACCTTTATACGAGGAGTATTTAAGAAAATCTTATCGTCTAATACACTTATAGCAAGTTCTCAAAACATGTAATCTCGCACATTCATTTTTAATGGCCTCAATATATAATTTTGTTTTCTTTTAACCACTTAACGCACAAAAATCAAATATATTCGGAATTTAAATCATTGCAACGTATTAAAACCACGAGAATACTCGGGCAACTCCATAATTTCCTGTAAATTGTTTTAA
>JAGDQP010019968.1:15648-34031 GCA_022664845.1 Lepisma saccharinum | reverse complement strand
ATTTGTTTAACGATGTTGGCAATTAATGACAATAATTTTTACCTGTTACATGAGAGTATACTAGAGGTTCCGTGAGAGAAGTTTCAACTTTGTTCCAATACTCTTTCTTTATTAAAAAAATATATCCTTAAAATATTTGAAAATTTTGTGCATAATGCTCAATAGTACAACAACAATTAGTTTAGTGATGTTGATAAACAATAAAAGTACAAAAGTATTGTTGCTATGACATGAGGTAAGAGTAGAGAGTCTACTAAAAGTTTCAACAAATTGTGGATGTTCTACTATTCAAAAACTGATGAAAGAAATATATGTATAATTAAACATGATTTTGTTTTGTATACTGATGGCTCACTCCATGCCAAATCAGAAAGATTAAATGTCACTCAAAGTTTCCAATTTTGATGAAATTTAGCAAATTGATTCTTGAAAGAGTTCTTAGTGTACATTCCAACTCGGTGGGAACTTTATCTCCAAAGCCCTTTTTCTGTTTTTACATCATTATGCATAATAGAGTTGACCTTCAAACATAATACCATGAATATTTCAGGAAGAACACCAGATGCAGATATGAGATGTTCACCATTGGAAAGAGTATAGAATGTCCTATAGAGTGACGTAATTAAAACAGAGGAATCTCAGTGAAAACTCCGCCTGCTAAGCATTATTTTTTTGTTCTAATATCAAGTAGTTGTAATTAAAGTTTCGCTGTTTGGCCGGTTCTAGATAGTAAACGGTCAATCGGACAAACATGAAACTTTATGTGAATGTGATTAACGACATATGGAAGAGAAATGTTCCATAGAGAGTTCCGATTAAAACCTTTCAATGTATGTTTACACTTTATGGACACTTTACAAGCACTTTATTAATTAACATATATTTTAAAATTATATGTACATGATGTTTGTGCGTGTACCAAACGTCATTCAGGTTACAAAATATACTCGAAATGTCGTCCATCTATGTCTAGGAAAGTTTGGAAGAATAGTGGGTATACTGTGGTTCAGTGCTGGAGTTCTGTCTCTGATCCGTGGCGTTCTTCTTTCAATCCCTGCTTATGCCACGTGGGCTTTGTGGTGGACAAACTCCGTGTGCGTGAGTTTCATCGGCCTTTTCCTCCCACTTTCTTCATTCAAGTAACTCTCCCATTATCATCCTTTGGCCTGAGCCGAAGTTGTCTAAAGATCTTACATAAAACTGAAGGTCGGTCGCGACAATATTTAAGGACAAAACATGCCAACTTTGAAGCGCTGTAACTCCGGATAAACGTAGTCTAGAAACCTGTAAGTTGGAATGTATACTAAGAACCATTTCAGGAATCAATTTGCTAAATTTCATCAAAATTGGAAACTTTGAGTGACATTTAATCTTTCTGATTTGGCATGGAGTGAGCCATCAGTATACAAAACAAAATCATGTTTAATTATACATATATTTCTTTCATCAGTTTTTGAATAGTAGAACATCCACAATTTGTTGAAACTTTTAGTAGTGACTCTCTACTCTTACCTCATGTCATAGCAACAATACTTTTGCACTTTTATTGTTTATCAACATCACTAAAAGTAATTGTTGTTGTACTATTAGCATTATGCACAAAATTTTCAAATATTTTAAGGATATATTTTTCAAACAAAGAAAGAATATTGGAACAAAGTTGACATTTTTCTACCTGAACCTCTAGTATACTCTCATGTAACAGGTAAAATTTTACTACTGTCTTTAATTGCCAACATCGTTAAACAAATTAATGTTTCATCAAAAAGCGATACATTTTTTTTTAGTTTTTCGTGTCTTTAACAATTCCTGTAATAACACCTGCAACAGAATACTTCTTCTGAAATTGTAGAAAAAAACTGTATGTCTTTGAGGTAATCCTGTCAAAATTTCACGACATTTGGACAATAATAATAGAAATTATACATTTATTTATGGAACTCTGCGGTTTTAAAGGACAGTCGCGAATAGGAAATATCATGATTTTCGATCTTTCTTTGACACCCTATATCTCCTGAATGGAAGGGAATACAAAATAGATATTTTGCATTTCTTCCTCACTTGGACCAAAGTACTTGAGGAAAAAATCGTTCAAATCTGAGATGGTCGACTGGGAGGCATTAGGCGATCTGAGCTGCAGTGACCCTTAGGGAAGTATGTCAGGATTCTGGTCATTCGAGACTGAAAGTTCTGTTCATTTATAATTGTGTATATCTGTATTATACAATACTGGACATTTTCCGAGAAAGCGCACACTTTTGGACTGAAAATCTGGCATTATTTTTCAGTTCCCCTATCAAATTATAACGGTATATTTTTTAATGGGGTTTGCATTGGTGATCATCACCGATAACTATTAACCGTGATCATTGTACTTCTACAGGAATAGAGTATCTAAGAAAAGTTTAGGACATTTTTCCTTCAAAACTTTGAGATACGATGTAATCTTTTTCCTTTAAAAACAAGTATATTTAAATTGGAGGCGTTCAAATATTACGTCAGCATCCAATGGAAGGGGTTTGAAGCTCTGCTTATTTTGGCTGGGTTTCTGTCTATTATAGATAGTGCATTTGCTTAATTTTGCTTAGTAAGGGGTAAGGAGAACGCCTTAAATTGCTAAAGTGTGCTGACGTAATATTTGAATGACCCGTTTTTGAGAAATGCTTTAAACATTACGTTCAAGCCTTAGCTGAAGTACCTCTATCCATTCTGTTGGTACATTTTTTATTTATTTTTTAAGAAAGTGCATTTGCTCACCTGTTTCCTTAACTGTACAGCAAACTCTTGTGTTGGTTGTAACAGTGCCTGCCTGAAAGAGTGTAATTTGCATCGTTCAACTATAAGATTAGTTTTTACAGAGTATTGTCCCTTCAATTTATCTTTAATGTAAAGATAATATTGCTCTTTCACGTTCAGAGGAACAAACACATCACGTAACAATGTGTACATATCATGCCCCATCAGTGTAATCGAAATTACCATCTTATTTTCCTTGATTTTTTTATATTTCACAATAATTCTCAAATTGTTCCATATAAACTTCGATGTCCATATTATTGGCATCAAATCTTGCCATAACCATGTAGTTTGTGTTTTGTGATCGTTTCATGGTAACTGTACCAACTGTTTTAAACTTAAAAAGGATCTCGGGGAGTATCTCAAGTCCGGGCGAGTAATATTACAGATAATTGCTAACCTGTAATATTAAGTAATTACTTATTAGCAATCTCTGTTACGATGTATTAGTAATTCCTTGTTTCTTTCAACGATAAGTTGTATTTATTCTCCCACAAGATTAATATTCCAATCTTTACATTTATAGTAGGTTCCTCTACACAAAATGAACATGACTATTCTCAAGTTATAGCATAATACATCTCATGCTATTCAAAGTACATATTATTTCTTCTATTATTATATGAATGTAATCATAAAGTCTACCAAGTTTACATGTAGATATTTACTTCTCATTCTCATCGCAGCTATTTATTTCTTCTTAGAAAAGAACCGTAGTGAATCGTGTGCAACAGTACAGTGTTACACCAGTTTACACCGAAACTAGTACATCTCAACTTACAGCATAATGACGACATTACTATCCAAGTACAAAATCTGCTCCTCACTCCACCCGGTACTCTTCCTCATCCCACTACTCCCCGTGAAGTAGAAGGCATCATTCGCTCACTTCCTCATGAAATTCCCAAAGACGCATTCAAAGAAGCTCTTCGCTGTCTCCAAGTATTCCTATCCACATTGTTATAATCTATAAATTAATCATTTTACGAAGCAGGTGTCTTGTCGTGTAGTGTTTCCTAGCACTGAAATAGATTACGTGCTTAACTTCTGGTTTGTATACATTACTAACACCATGGTTAACGTTAATCGAGATCATTTTAGTAATGTAAACGCAAGTTACCGTTAACGCGGGTTTCAAATTTGACCAGTATCAACTTACGACGGTTATCTTCTTACGTTGGTAATTTAAACGCAAGTTAGGCTCGGCTTACTTCGTGAATCGAAATGTATAGCATCCTAGTGGTGCGTATCACTCTTAAAGTATAAAAGAATTATTGCAGAACTAATCTACAAAATATTACACTAAAATCAATTCATTTGTGTTCATTATTTTATAATTTAAACCTCTACCGTGTAACCTTAGAGTAGAGAGGAAAAAAATATGCTCTTCTATGAGTGTACAGTAATTTTCTTTAGGACAAGATGGCAGTACTAGCACGATATCCAAGTTAAGTTCCGTAGTCTAAACGTAAGTTACTTCAACCAAGATTTTTACTATCCTAACAGTCTTAGTAATTTAAACAGAGCATTAGGTTCGGTTTGGTCCATTAGACGATGTTAGCAAAAGCACCATTTCGGTATCATACGAAATCCTTTCCTGGTATCGAACGAGTGTTGTTCCACAGCAAAAGAATACCAATACATAGCTAAAGAAATGCTAATTTTATATTCATTGACGACATCAACTATGCTAACTTCACATTATGACCCATACATTACAACAATACATAATTACATTCTTATGCCGATATTCTCAATACATTCTGCAGGCCTATTTATCGACATATAACCTTTAACAACGACAATACACGTCCTGGTTTACAAGCGATCAACATTTCTGAAAAAGAACTACAAAATGTATCATACACCATAACTAAATAATCTAAGTCAACACTCTTCAATACCATTCTCGTTACTTGCCATTTTCCCACATCATGGAAAACAGCCATTGTCACCATGATTCCAAAACCTGCTAAAACAATAATTTTTAAAAAAGCTGAATATTATTGTCCCATCAGCCTTCTTTCTCATCTAAGTAAGTTTCCGAAAAGATCTTTCTTTACCGCGTTACAAACCACATTACTGAGAATAACATATTTCCTCCCCACCAGTTCGGCTTTCGGGTAGAACATGACACCCAGGCCCAGTTAATGCGAGTCGTAGACCAGTTTGGCTCGGCATCAATGAAAAACTGTACACAGTTGGCACTTTTCTAGATGTCCAGAGCACTTTCGATCGTGTCGGGAACGATGGTCTCCTCATCAAACTACAACGGCTGCAGTTCAACACCAGCTATATTCATCTACTGGCTTCCTTCCTGCGACACAGGCAGTTCCGAGTTCGTTGCGATGGCAACTTTTCGCCCACTCATCGTAACCTGGCATTCAGCAAGGAAGCACTTTGTCGCCCGCACTCTACAATCTCTATACGGAGCCACACCTCAGTGACGACTTTCAGATGACACAGCGCTTTTCACCAGAAACCGAGCAGCTACTCAGGAGTCCATATTTGATTTCGAAACCAGGAAACACATCTACACGCAGATGATCCGCTCCTTCATGCCTTATACAGCACCCACCTGGCTCCACGCAGCACACAGTCACCTTCACCACCTTCAAGTGGACCAAAACAGCGCTTTCCGGACGCTCACAGGACACGAGTACGTCACCCGCACCACCCAGTTACAGGAAGATGTCGACAATTCGACATCCCATATATAATCGATCACTTGAAACACTTGCAAACCAACTACGGTACAGAGTACGAAATGTCCCTCACCCCCGATCCATTGACACTGAAGATTGCCACCGACACTGCTACAAACGTCCTTCCCTCCAGTAAACTGCTTTAGCGATTTTATGAAGTGTAGGAACTAAGGAACTGTAAACACTTCAAATCCACGATATCCTGATCACTCCATCCACCCCGACAAGATATGAACTAGTGTGTTCGATATTTGACCGCTATAGATGGCAATACATTATTTTCCTCGATTCAGAGTGTCCAATTGCGCGTTTATTTAAGTAAATTCTATATATTAACTTTTTTTAAAATAAGAAACAAACATAATTACATTTCTTTTGACTATAGGAAGATCCTCAGTTCGTACATACAGAAACCGCCACTGCTTCTAAATGACAAATCCCGAACCCTGCAACACAAACAGTCCGTGCAACACACCGGGGAAAAAAAATAAGTTCCTCTGTGCTCCATGTCGTCTCTTTTGTACAAAGTGTATTAGTGTAAGTTATTCGTGTCTCCTGTGTGAACATTCTTACCCTCCTTAGACACGGTGCAAGGACAAAAAAAAAAACACTTTTGTACCTCTGCAGTGCGGTTCGTGTGCACATATTGTGAACTCATTGTGCGAAACCACCCCCTTGATGTCGTTAGTAAATCTTCATCCACCCGTGTACTTTTACATACTAACTTGGCATTAAGTGTTCTTCAAACACATAACAAGAAATACGCTTTAAAGTCCTTTTCCGATGAACTTTCAACTTAAAAAATCTACACAATCAGGCGACAGTTGCCCGGTCGTACTATTCATGGAATCAACATGCAGCAGTGCATGCAACCAAGTTCTCCGCGTCACAAAAAGTCTACACTGCTGGAAGCATGTTATACAGGAACAAGAGTTTTTGGCGCAATCGGCGATTTCGAGGCCTCGTAAGAAAAAAGATGTTAAAGATAGGAATATGATATTTCAAAGTTAATGATATATGGCAAATATATGCAGGTATGCAAAATTTCATATTCGTAGCTTGAAGCATATTCGAGTTGTGGACCCCTGAAATTGCGTATTTTACGCTAACTGACTCACTCGCTCACTGACTCACTCATCATATTGCTTAGGGTGTTTGGAAGAAGCTAGAAACATGAAATTTGGCATGAAGGTGGAGGATAAGTAAGTAAAGGAAATATTCCGACATTTAAAAAATATTACCATCTTCTATTCAAAATGGCCACCAAACGTACATATCATTAGTAGGTTAGGAAAATATTAGAAAATTTCTCCAAAGACACAATCTTGGAACCAAAGTGGCGGACCTCATAATCCATTTTCCACATCGTTTGACCTAGAGTTACAACATTTGGCATAAATGTGTATTATCAAGAGTAGTTTAGGAAAATATTACAATATTTTGAAAAAAAAAGTCTTTGAATCAAAATGGCAGCCCAAAAAACATTTTCCACACCGTTCGAGATAGAGAAATGAAATATGATATGAAGGTGTAGCATCACGATTAGGTGACGACAATATAAGATAATGTTAAAAATATCTTTAATCCAAAATGGCCGCCCAAAACCCATTTTCCAAACCACTGAAGCTAGAGAAACGAAATTTGGTATGAAGGTGTACCATCACGAGTAGGTTACAATAAATAGGGCAAATCGCCGGAGGTATGGGGAAAACCTGCACCATGAGGGCGCAGTCCCCCGGAGAGTCTGGTTGCGATAAAGGGAGCGCAGTTCCCCAAAACTCCACAAGTTGTGGGTGCAGCCTGTCACGGGATACTGGCCGTTCCCCCAGCGAATCAAGTATATGTATATTATACACTTACAAAAAGCTGTGAAATCCGAGCAAAAACACTAGAGGTGCAAAAAGTTCAGCCAAATTTTTCAGCCCTAAAAAGTGGTGAAATGAAGGACGGATGAGCCAAGTTCCTTGGCGACATAATGTAAGAGTAACACTGGAATTTGGCGCGAGGTGGCAAGGTTCATGATCTTCAAGCCATAAGGCTGGTGGCGGCCCTAAAACCCACCACCAACCTAAGGCTCGAAGTCGAACATTATGAACCTTGCCACCTCGCGCCAAGTTCCAGTGTTCCTCTTGCAAGCTGTCGCCAAGGAACTTGGCTGATCCGTCCTCCATTTTACAACTTTTTAGGGCTGAATAACTTGGCTGAACTTTTTGCACCTCTGGTGTTTTTTTGCTCGGATTAAAATAACGCAGTCTAGAAACTCAATTTATGATTTTGGCAGGAGTTTTTACTCGGAATTTCCTCGCATAAATGAGTGATTCCAGTGGACTTGGACTGTACAACTCTTATAATTTCTTAAGTATTGCCAAACCTACACCACGACAAGAGGTGTATTTACTATTTCGAAGGATTTATCAGGAGTCAAAAGGTCCGTTTGGACTGCAAGTGGCAGACCAAATACTGACACAACAAAATCTTAAGTCCCTGATTGCGCAACAAATCACGACACCATTCTTTCTTTTCTTTTCACAGGTACGAAAGAAATCTTTTCTTCTGATGGACATGGTGAAGTGCATATGATGACAGAATTTATATAGATTCAATCGAACCTACATACATGGAGTATACGACCAAGGTTTATTACTCCTGGATGCGCAATATTAGGTTCTAAAGGTCACATTATTAATAACAAATTACAGTTAACACCATCGACTAGAGATTCCGTTTCATCAGTTACATGTATTATATAGAATTAATTCTGTGTGCATGTCTTCATGTACTCCAGGTCTCTATAGCTGGATATGGTGTCTTCAGTCCAGACAGGATCCAAACACCACCAGAACTGTTGTTTGACGTTGAAAAGCAACATGAAGTGGCAGATTCTCTTAAGTAAATCGTTTCATGAAGTACACCTATTTTGACAATTTTTTTTTGTGGGGGGAGGGAGGGGTTATACTTTCTGAATATGTTCATCCTCATAATCGTTCGCCAACAGCTTAAGTGACATTTGAAAGTTCTATGACTTACACCGTAATTGACGATTACAAATTGTTTTTGCATATTTTTACTCTACACATAAAAGTCTTACAAAAGGACCACAACCTTCCTGCAATGGCGATCGTAACTTGCGCGTAAGTTCCTTGCTAGCAGAAGAACAATATCACGGAAAATTTCAAGTGTTAATGTCCATAGTAAGAAGAATGTTGAGATCGGACATGTCAACAATATCAAGATCGAATGTATTGAATCAATGTTAATCCAGTAATTTGTTATCAGTTACTTGACGTATCGAACAGACTTGAAAGTGAGCTCGAAGTCGAAAAGCACGCTGCTGCTGCTTCTGATAAAACAAATATTAAGAAAAATATCTTTACAGTTGGACATCGTGTTGTTATAATCTGGATTGGAAATTGAAAACATTTAGACATCACTGTAATTGTTTTTGAATCCAAATAGAAAATTGTTTCGAAAATTTGTTACATTTCATTATGCTTGAATTGTTATTCCCTGACACCTAACTTTTTATTGGACTTGATACAAATTCAATTGAGTCTGTCTTTTGATATAATCAATATCACAGGGAAAGAAAAACTCATTATTAAATTGTAGAAATTAGTTTTCGTTTCAAAATAATAAAACGGAGATTGTGCTTTTTTCCTCGTTGGAAATCGACATCTCTGTTCAAAAGCATAGCAACATGTGGTAGTGGTGTGGCGGAAGGTGTGATTTTTTGATGTCCACTAGTGAGAGAATCACATGTCAATCAGTAGAAACGATTCACACCGGACGCTCCCATAATTAGTCGCTTTTTAAATGCTGCGAGTGAAAAGTTTCTGTCGAAAAGAGAATTGGGATTATGAGGGAAGAGACAGGGTGTGAGGGTACTGATGATGGTACTCATGAGTGTGGTGGGGGTAGGGAAAAAAAGGATCAGTCTGTGAGCTGACGGTGAAGTCGGGAGATAATGATTTGTGGCTTAACATAGTCACTGATCTCTCTCTCTGTCTCTGCCACCCTTTCTCTATACTCGAATCACATCATCAACCCCCTCTCTTTTTCACAACACAGTACTCACACCCACACATTCAGAGCCCGGTAGTATTTTTTAAAAGGGGGAATCCGTTTTTTTTTTTCCTAATTCGTGAACGACAGGCTAGAACTGTGGCAAAGTGTCAACCAGAAGTTACAATTCGAATCAGTGGTTTCGAAATGTAGGCTAATTCATTTACTGACCACTCTCTCTAATTCTCTCTTTCTCTTCCTTCTTCTCTCTCTCTCTCTTCATGTAGACTAAATCGAAAACGTAAAGAAGAAAAAATAAAACTAAAAAAATTTACTCTCTATGTACGAATGAATGTAATGGGGTTGTATATTTCCCCCAGCTTTTCTAATACATTTTCCATATCCACTTCCAATGAACGAACGCAAACAAACCTATTTGCATTGATATCGGCGAATTGGTAACGTGAGATAAATCGAGGAAAAATATCCACAATCAGACCCCTAGACTTCCCTCCCCCCTCCTCTATCACATTTTATTTTCAAAAAAAGAGATAGAGAACTCGTTCTTTTTTGTATATTCTTTTCAGCCTCATATCACTTGCAGCGTATATGTGTATTGTGCCTAAAAGAAGAAAGCAGCTAATACAATAGAATGGGACCCTTCTAACGGCGTAATGCTAATAGTGCCTTATACGATTAACTTATACTTTTATGATTTAATAGCAATAAACAGTGTCTACACTTAAATTTCTGTATTTCTTCTCGTTATATTTCTTACTTATATAGGGGAACCATGGGTTTAATGCATGCATATAAGTAAACACTTATACTTTTATGTTATTAAAAGTTCAAAATGTAATACAGCAGCAGTTTTATCGGTAGGAACATTTTTTTACTAACACAGACATCAATTAAACATTTTAAATTTAAATTCTTCATAAATGCAAAATTGTACAAAAAAAAACTTACACAAAAATGAAATGACTTCGTGATTTATCCATCTATTTTCATGTTCACTTTCAACTCCAATAGTTCATTCACTGTCACAGCACTTTCCTCGTTCCTTATACATTAATTGTACAGTCACGAACTAAAGTAAATAGAGGTTGGAATTCTAAGAGGCAGAGAAGCAAATCTACGGGGTATGCATAGATGTACTGGAACAGGGGGTGGGAAGGAGTCAGTGAACGTTGGTACTTAAAGACACACTTTGTGCAGACGGTATTTGATTGGCTGGCAGGATCCAATGAGGAACGAGATAGCTGACGCGTTACAGGTTGCTGTTGTTTATGTTAGTCAGTGTGTCCAATGAAGCCAAGAAGTTAGTTACTTGATGAAACTCTTACACGGTTTTAGTTTTTTTAATTAACACGTATTGATTTGCTCCGCTTATTTTTGCTATATTAAGTTTATAACAGCAATGCTTTGACAGAAAATATCATATTTGTTTTGAGATCGCAGACCCGCACAAGATCGATAGTTTACAATAAATACTGTGTTATCATAATTAGAATAAACAAGTCTCGGTAGTCTGAGGGATATCGCGTCTGCCTATCGTGCGCAAGGGCGCGAGTTCGAATCCTGATCACTTCATTTCTTAAAAAAAAAAAGTGTGTTAATGAGTTGGAACCTGGCACACACAATTGTCTACTTTAAAATAAAAATTATGTTTCAAATAATAAAGTTTTTAAATAATAAATGTTTCAAATAACATTTCTGCTTCTATTTGTGAGTTTCTTCTACCACGATATATTCAAATTGTATTTAATCTATATGTCCTTTAATTAGCATTACTCACTTTAAATTGACAATGAATTTAAAAATTTATTTATGACATTTAGGCATCTAAGGCTCAGGCCGGGATAGGGAAGGGTAAGGATTCGGGAAGGTATCGGCCAGAGCCAATGTTGAAGATGTAATCCTGACATTTGCCTGGTGTGACTGAGAAAAACCCGGGAAAACCCTCATTCAGGATGTTCCGCCGCTGGGATCGAACCCACGACCTCCCAAATGCTACGCCAACGCTCTACCACCGAGAATTGGCAAGGAAGAATGTGAGGAGGTATCTTAATATTCTTGACACCCAGTATGTATATAGTATATTCGTATACATCTACAGTGTATAATTTGTGTGAATGTGTGAATTGATTTTTGTTGTTTACGCATAACACAAATAAACAAAAATCGCCCGGGTAGGGTGGGGTAAAATGATCCTGGAAGGATTTGTTTCAAATTATTTTCAGGCCTTCGGGCAAATGAGGACCAAGCCGGGATAGGGTTGGGAAAGTGTGTTGGAAGAAAAATGACCAGGGCCTATTTATAGGTACCATCACAACGTTTGACTGGTATGGTGGGGAAAAATCTTGGAAAACTTCAGTAAGAAGAGTCGACCGCTCTAATCGATCTCAGGACTTTCAAATTTCTAACCAACGCTCTAGAAGTTTTTTGAAACATTGTTTACCCTAAGCGGGCTTTACTTGTTCCATTTGATATACCTTTTGAACCTGTATCGACTGATATTCTTAGAATTCAGTTAAAATCACACACAAACATTCATGCCCGAGGCGTACCAGTGGCCCACTAACCAACAAGACATCATACAAATGTTTACACCCCGCACTGAAAAGTTGAGGATGAAATTATTAACAAGTCATCGTGCCTGCGACGTCATAGTAACAGGCTCCGACCTCACCCATTGTAAATACAACGACAAAACCAATATTTGCCTCGTACTAACTTGGTGCAGCGGTAAGACGTTGGCTTACTACATAACAAACCCAGCTTCGAATCCCAGCAAGAGTAACATTTTCTTCTTTTTCTTTCAAACTTTATTTTTATATGTTCACATTTATTATTCATAATTACTATGGCATATAAATAGAGGCTACTGAAAGCTTATATATACATAAACCAGGTCTGGCCCGCGTGGTGTGCGTCCGAAGGGAGCTGGGTGGCGTGAACCTCAGGGAGGCACGACACCCGGTTAGCGGTGGGCATACGCAGTGTAGCAGTTTTGGGTATGTCCACTGCCCACGGGGGTCCCCCCCCCCCCCCCTACGAGTTGCATTTTTAGTTACCATGGGTTAGCGGAGGTCAGGTTCGCACAAACAGATAGAAATCTGTTTTGAAAAAAGAAACGTAAATTTAAATATGCATAACCGAACCTGACCTTATTTAACCTACCCCAACCCATGGTCACTAATTTTATATAATCTACGACAAATGGGAGAAAGGAATTATTAATGATAAATATAAACTTGGCAAAATATTTTTTAAGACAAGAAGGAATTTTTTTAACAAAAAAATGCACTTTTCAAAACAATCTTTAAAATGCAAGAAACGAATTTTTAATAACAAATTAAAACTTTTTTTAAGAAAAAAGAAATCTCGCCCGCTCGCCGGAGATCGAACCCGGGTTTCTTATTTCGTGAACCAGCGTTCTATCAATACACCACGCTAGGCAGCTGACAACTGTTGCTCTCGGCGCTGTATTTAGCCCCAGTCGTTTACATCACCCACTTCAGCCAAAAGCACTCTGAACGCAGAATTTCTAATATATTTCTATTTATTCTTACCGGTTGGGATTGGCGAATAAGCGCGTTGCCAGCAAGTGGGATTTACTTTCTTCAAAGATAGTTCTGAAATCTAGTATATATATATAACCCGCTGAGGGTAGCGAGTTTAACAACACATTTGTTATGTGGTCTGGGTAGCTAAATGGTCAGCGTGTGAGACTCTCATTCGTAAGATCTCTGGATCGATTCCACGAGCGACATTCCAAATATTTTCTTCTAGGAATTAAGCGCGATAAATTCTGTTCGTGATAGGTACTGACAGATATTTATCCCGCACAGGGAGAAAACCACAAGACAGAGCTAGAGGGGGGAAGGGGAGAGAGAGACGCAGATTGTGTGTTTATAAGCGTTCAAATTTCATTTATTGCCATATCTTGCGCCACTTTTCTTTCCCTCTTTCCTTGTTTCCTCTATTGTGTTCTTTCGCTCTTTTCCAGCCTTCTTCCATGCTTTGTCTCTGTCTCTGTCTGTCTGTCTGTCTCTCTCTCTATATATATATATGTGTGTTTGAACAAGACAAAGATGGGATTTCTCTCTCGTGGTTCTCTACATGGTGCTGAACAAGGCAACTTTTTCTTGCTCAAACAGAGGAATATCCTAGCATCCCATGTTTTCGCGCATATTTGTACTGTCATGTTGGTTGTATAACTATAAGGCGTACAGTGCAACAATTCTCCTTAAGGAAAATGCTACTATTTCTTATAATTTCAACCTGAATTTACTTTAGTTCGTGACTGTAGATTAACTTTGTGCGAGAATTTATTATTTAAACCATCCTCTGTACCAGTAGCTAAAGCAGTAAGAATGGGGCTTAAGGTCGAATCGTGGTTTAGTGCGACATTCTGACTGAGATTTTTTTCAACCACACAGTAGATGCTGGAATAGTGATTTGAATTAATGTCAGGATCATTATTTCCATTTGATCTCTCACGGATTTACGAAAAGTCGTGCACTAAAGTCCTTATGCTGTGCACATATGTGAAGTTAATCTTAATAATTCATTACTTTGCGTAATTTTTTTGCAACTTGCTGAATTTTGAATTTTTATTTATGGCTCTTTAGGTATCTAAGACTCAGGCCAGGCCAGGGGAGGGGAAAGGATTTTGGAAGGTGTCAGCCAGGTCCTATGTTGAAGGTACGATCTCTGCATTTGCCTGGTGTGACTGAGGAAAAAATCAGTCTTCTACCACTTAGCTTTTGCAGCTCAGTTTCGCAGCTTGTTGTGGAAGTGCAAAATATTGTAGGAGCTGGAACTACAAGAAGACGCCCGACACTCTGATGCAGATTCTCTGGCATGTGCAGACAAAAGTAGTTTCGTTTCTGAAGTGCCATCAGAATTTCCAGTTAGCACATTCCCTCTTACGGTTAGATGGAAAAGGTTTTCCTCTCTGCTAGCGTTCATTCGAATTATTGAATTCCATGAATAATGATCTGAAATCCACAAGCTTTTATGTCTACAGTTAATGTCACAAGTCTCATCTTTGATGTTTATGATCAGAGAAAAGGTATTCCCATTTTTTACTTTCATGCTCACACAGCCTTTATCACAATTATTGCTAATAACTTTAGTACTGCAAAGTCCTACATGGTATATGGTATTCCTTTTTCAGTTTTGTAAACGAATCATATTTCACAAAGTTGTAAGGAACTGGTATAATAAGAACATTGGCATCTCCATTTAAAGGTTATTGGCGAAGAAGAGTCGTTATAGTTGCTATTATTTAATATTTATCTTTTCACTTAGATATTTACAGGAAAACAGTTCGTTTAAATCATTTAAAAGTCGTTCTTTGTAAACAATACTTGAATTTTATTGAAACAAGATGTTGGTGTATCTATTCCTGATAAATTAGGCGTTAATCGAGCAGAGTATGCATACATTAGAAAGAGATCATGTCCGTTGAAGCTACTGTTTTGAAATTTTACTCTCTTCCCACATTAGAAGAATGAAATACCGTCGTGGATTTCGATTTTCTTCCACACCTACTTCTCGAAGATCTCTTCTAATAATGTCCTTCCAACGACGTCTCGGTCTTCCCAATGGTTTCCTTCCATCCAACCTTCCAACCAGGATAGAATATAATCTTCGTTTTTTCCCCATCTGAGCTACATGTACAACTACTATATTATTTTTAGTTATAAATGTGTTTATAGATTTATGCATCAACTTTTAAACATATTATGGTTTGATTTTTGTTTACAAAAAATTTGACGTAATAGTTCCTACTAACAACATGTTAGAATCTTATTGAGAAAACATTTTCAATTTTAGTGTTTGTTTAACTTACTTTTCTTTGTACTTCCAAAGAATTGATATGTCAGAAGCGAAGTGGAAATGAATTATTTTTAAACAAAATACATGCGGAAATTGTCTTTAGTTATTTAAGTAATTCAAAGGAAATGTTCAACAGACAATATGTTCGATACAGAGAAAATTTAGAACAGGAAGGATTATAGTACTGACGGGTAATTTCCAGAACTCCAAAGTGAAGGGCGATCAAGCAACCTTGTGCATACTGTCTACTTAAGGCATGTTTAATGTGATGATCTGTTAGTTTTAAGCTACATTTCGTATCAGAGGGGGAATGAGGGCAGGAAAGAGATTGTATAAATATGCGTTTGTGTTTGTTCACGAATTCGTAGAAAGGAGATGCACGTTGTTACTGTTCCAACCACAGAAAACCGTCATCATGATGTCACCAAACTCTGGGACTGAGCACAGAGCAAGAGATCTTGGTTGCAAAGGTTTGCACACAAGCGGAAGTTTCATACCAGAGACAGAAAGACACGGAGCGACAGAGGGATGAAAAAATGAGAGACAGGAGAGAGAGAGAGAGAAACTGGGGATGAGCATCAAGTCATGAGCAGGCGACAACTTATTCCTAGAGTTTAATTACAGAGGGTTGCGGCCGGGCAGGCGAGTAATTCCAAGTTAACTGGTTGACCTCACGACAACCGCCGACTCATTCCACCACTCTTACAGTTTCCCCTCCCCTCCCTCTCTTGCATTGTTCTCACACTCCCTTCCGCTTGGTCCCATCTCTACATTTCTATCTCTGAACATCTCATGCCATGGCTTTGGTGGACGCTCCGCGATGTAAACAGACTCCCATCAGAACCAAACAACCTCGAGACTCCACATATACACCCTTCCTCTCCCGTCCCATCTCTTCACTGCCCTCTTGTCATCATGTATGTGTATTTTTTCCTTCCTAGAATGTTTTATTTTTAAGCCTAAAAAATAATTGTATGAGTTTCCTCCACACTGACTATGTAGTCATTATTTCTTTTTCATATAAAGTGATATTATTTGCTTCTCTTGACAGCATAATTTTGCCTGGAAGAGCAATGGACCAACCAGAGAGGAGGTTCATAGTAATCATCATTAAGCTAAATGTGTCTACCGACATTCAATTTTCTTCTTCCTGGAATAATTCTGTCAACGTATTCACACACTTTTTACTTCTTATTTGATTTTCAAGTTTTCTTTTTCTTGCCGGCGTAATCTATATCAGTACACTGCTGTTCAGTAGTTTATCTCCTCTTCCTTTTGATCAACTCTGCTTCTATGAACAAACAAGAACACTATAGCCTTCCAGTAAGTATGTCTGTCTAGCTGTCTCCCTGTTCTTATGACTATCAGTCTGCCTAAAATGTATTATCTTATGAATCTTTAATGGACTATAATGAAAGGTATCTTCCGTATATTGCAGGTGAGCAAAGGTTGGCGTACCAGTGAAGATAATAAAATTTCACTACTGTGGTAGGATGAGGGTACTAAAATGTTAACCGACTACAACAAGCAATATTCTTTTGATCAAATTCTCCCAAATTTCATCAAATTTTGCGTAGAATCCGCCAAAGCAAAATTACAAAGACTTTTGGGCATATTTGAAGGTCAAAATTGAGAGTAGTCAACCTGTAGGTTTCCATCTATCGGATTTCCAATCATGATTTTCCAAAACACATTGTCACAAACTTCTGGTCGAAACAAAGATTTACCAGTATAAGCGCTATCTTTTCAAATCATCAAGTTTCTGTCCTAATTTTAAATAAAATTAGATTTTTGTTTTCGATTTTCAGTTTTCTGAGGAGATGCACACAATTTTCCGTTAACTGAGGAGACGACGTTGGTTAGGAAATATAGAACCTGAAATCCTTCCCTATAAAATAAATTTTGATCTGATACTAAATTTTACATATCTAAACGTCGCGGCGAACAGTGAGAATTAGAAAAAAAATGTAGTTCTCCTTCTGAATGGAGGAAACAAGAGAGCGGAGGATTATTTTGACTTTCTGATTTCTGTCCATTCGAATGTTTGTTACAGAATATTTTTTTAATTTTTGGTATGATAGTTGTCACTTGTCCTATGTCGACTATTGTCATATTATTAGAACAACTGACTTCTGCTCACAGCGTAATACTACCATTTGAGACTTCTCCGGATTTATTAAAGAATGTTTTATTAGTGAAAGTGAACTTCAGTGTTCTAAATTGATTTCTTCAACAGATGTTTCGCGTGAGGTAGAGTCATGTCCATCGAGAGCATTGTCAGTATCGTAATTAGTATGCACAAAGAAACCAGAGGAAGTAGTCTCACTTTGTACTCTTTCTTTAATTGTTGTCGTTACGGACAGTGCTGTCTCTAGCGGCGATGAATTACCACTACGAGGAGTAATAAAAGTTCCCGAACTACGTAATATCACAGCAACTCTTTTTTTTAGGTAGACTTCGAAGAATATATATATATGAGCTCCTGCGTAGCCTAGTCGGTAGCGCGCTCGACTTCAGTGCGAGCGGTCCCGGGTTCGATTCCCGGTGGAGGCTCAAAAATTTCGGTGTTGACCCAGCATCTGAGGACAATTGAGTAGCTGCTGTGAACAAAATACAGTGGCGATCACAGTGAGAGCTTTGGCTCTCCTCTCCCAACCCGTCTGGTCAGCGTGGGAGCAGTAGACCAACTCCTCCCTTCGGGCTGTGATTTATTATATATATATATATATATATATTTTACACGCTAGCGGCCATAATTTTGAAGATATTTGAACCTAATTTTACTATGTTGTTTCTAGGCTTAATAGCTCGGCTAAGTTCGTTAATGAGCAAAATCGACCAAACGGGGTGGTCGGGGGAGGGAGTTGAAATTTAAAAAAATATATATATCAACCTCTATGGAGTTTATAGGGAAACTTTGTCTACATAAATTATAGTACTCCCTAAGAAGTTTACGGTGACACCCACGATTCAGGGGTTGTGAGGCTGGAAATTCGAAATTTTTAAAACCATGTCTTGTGGGGTAACGTT
>JAGDQP010019968.1:0-10648 GCA_022664845.1 Lepisma saccharinum | reverse complement strand
GTACTAACTGGAATTAGGCAAACCTCGTACGATTTAGCAATCTAACACCTATAGGCCTGCCGAAAGTTTTTTTTTTCTTTTACTTTGCTTTGGATTGAATTTGTTTGTGTTATGTCCAAACCGTGCTCTCCATTGCCATCATTATAAGTTTTCGTAAAAATCACAGCGAGCAAATTCCTGGATGATACCTTGCATTAATGCCAGGAACTCTGACTTTCCTTTCTACATCTTCCACAGACTATGTAAGAATAAAGGTTAAGGACAGGCTGTAGACTGAGCTTAGGTGGAGTGAATCCTAAAAATGTAATGGATAAGATGTAAATTATAAACAAGACTGTTATTTACAGATAAATAGGCAGCCGAGCCACCGTACCTCAGTGGTAGGTGTTGGCGTAGCATTCGGGTGGTCGTGGATTAAATCCCAGCGGCCGACCATCCTGACTGTAGTTTTTTCATTCTTTTCCCTCAGTCACACCAGATAAATGCTGAGGTGGCACCTTTAACTTATGCCCTGGCCAACACCTTTCCGCTCCCCTATCTCGGCCTGAGCCTTAGATGCCTAAAGGCCATAAATCAAATTCAAATTACTCAAATAGGCAGACAGTAAATCATACTGATTCTTTCTTAACCGCGCAATGTCTACGCATATTCTTCAAAACACTACCCTCGGTAGATGAGTTATTGAGCTGTTGTCTAGTATCAAGGAGCTTCGTGGTCGTTTCAGGGTGGAGACATTGAAAAAAATATTTCCGAATGCATTTTAAAGTGCATCGCCTCTCTTACACCATCTTCTCCATCCAATTGAAGACAATGACAAATCTCCGTCGGTTCACCTTATTCAGGGATATTCGGTTAACCTATCTTCGGGCAAAACAGCAACTAACAGTAGCAAGAGCATTCGAAAAAAATTGTCTTTGAAACAGGCGACCCGCACAAAATTCATCTGCAAATATTGTGTAATTTGATTTGTGTAATATGTCTGTGTTCGATAAGAGATTTCCAATTGACTGGACACACGTTTTCTTTCAAAAGGAAATTCAGTGCAAAATTGCTTCAAAAACAAGGATCACAATTACTTGTTATTGAAGGACCTATAAACTCATTATTGTTTCAGGCATTCAGTTATTCTCTTCTTTCTATTAAACAGAATATATTTGAGAATTTTACTGCACACAAAACATACAATACAAGAAACACATTACTTTACTATATCAATATATTCATATAAGAGGACAAAAAAAAATCGTTAGGAATGTTCGTCGTAAACTTCCCAGTACAAGTACTAATGGTTACTGGTAAGTAACCATTGGTTGCGATAAACACAGAGTTAAAATTACCCATTTCCTGCTATTCATTGTAAACATCATCGACCTGAAGATGTATTATAGTCCAGAGAATTGTTCAGCTGTAGAGTATTGCCATCTGTGGCCCAGCTGCCTCCTCCCCTGACACTATCACTGTAGACAAATAAATATAATCACCAGTAAGCATACTCACATAAGAGGATCCAACCAGAGATTTTCCCGCGAGATTTCTCTTCCTTCGTTTCTTGCTTCTGTTCCTCTTCTTTCACCCGTTAAATGGCCATGCAAGTGGAAAGATCGAAATCTCAACCTAGTTGTCCAATGATTAAAAACAGAAGTAGCGAAGCCCTCTGAACTGAGTAGTAGTTTGTTATTTCCTTTCAATGGTCTTTGATCCGAGTAAATTCACTTAGAGGTGCAAGGGTAATGAGAGAGTAATTAAAATGTTGTCATTCTTCTATTACGAAACAAAAACTACTTTAAACCACAAATGGTAATAGTATACGAATTTGAAAGACCGAAAACGTAAGCAAAAGGAATAATGTTTGGGATTTTTCGAAAAACTAAAATTTATTCTACTTTTTGTTTCTTTAGATAAGTAGGCTAATTGTGTAGGTGAACAAATAGTAGCAATACTTAATATTACGACGATAGCTTCCACTCAACGAACTGTACGCTTGACTTCGTGTCTGTTTGCTTGAACAATAGGGAAGAAAACAATTTTCCTGGATTTATTTGTAAAACTTTACTTTTGTATGGGCCAGTCTAGTAACTTTGGACTTCGGCCCGTCACGATTCGCCCTTTAGCTATTAAAAATCCACATCCGGAACCTTGGAACCGATGGCCTACCGCCGCAGACCGTTCGGCCACCCGGCCGGCTGGATTTATTTGTATCTACGAAAGTAGATCAATTGATAATGTAACAAGTAGATTCAGTGACATGCCTGAACTCATAAAAAGATGCAATTACAGCCAAGGCAACCTATACCAATACTATTTCTCCACCTGTTCCTCAAGTTTGTCATAGCATTTGTCCCACCGGCAGATAATAAACACATTCATTCAGGCAGAGAGGGAAGTTGTGTCAAGTCTCTCCGGTCATTTCAGAACGACGTGATAAAGGTTTTATATCTTTACCACCTAGATTTTTTTCTTTTTTACAACAAACAAAAGAAATAGTAAAACTGGTAGGTGTACATGCTATGGTGTACCGGCCCACTAATTCTCTATAACATACAAACGTTCAAAGTAGGTAGTAAGTAGAGCATAGGTAAGATGGCATTTTAGAAATAAATCTGAATATATTTTAGTTGGGATGCTTTGGTAAGGGATATTTTATTTGAATTTACAACTATGTGAAGTGTCATGCTTTAAATATGGAATCTGTTGACTCAGAATATAATTAATTGTAAATACAACTATTGAATGAGAGTTATGATTTGTGGTGTAACTAGAATTAATAACTGGCTATTCTAGAAACTGTGAACTGGACCATATAATTATTTTGAAACGGCTCAGTTGACTAGACATCTTTGAAATGGAGAATATTAGAGGAAAGCCAAACACAGACACAGCTTGCCTTAGGCTTACGCAAGCATGCCAAGTAGATGGCATTGGGCAAACATGAGGGAAGCATGTAATATTGTATATTTTATTTTAATATACTTTAAACGACTTTAACATATATTAGTAAAAGATACAGGAATTTTGGGGCTCGTGTGTAGATTTTACCAGTTGTGTACTTACAAATCTACGATGATTAACTAGTACAGATTGCCGTACTATTATTATTTTTAGTTTTACTTAGAATATACTTGTGAACACTTTTGCATTGTAATCCGAAAATTGTTGGTTCATCTGCATAAAGCTTAGAACACTATTGCTTCTAAGACATTGTTAATACAGAACTAAGAGTGCGAAACTATCCCTATTTGAAGATTTGGAATGAATAAGGCACTAACGTAAGTGAAACTTTTGTGAAAATTGCGTTTTTACATGAACCTATATGTTGTTAGACTTTTAATATATATAAGAATCAAAGTCCAGATACATTGCTTAGTTCTTCTATTGGGTGGGGAAATTATATTTAGAAAACTATTTGTCTCGTTAGTTGAAAAATGGCACTTAGAGCCGTATTTACTTTAGAACTTCATTTGTTACCGCTTGACAATACTAGATGTTGATGCTATTCATTTATGTATATATAGGCAGATGAAAAATCCAATATATTGGCTAAAATCGTGTAAAGTGTGAAATGTTTTTGTATTTAACTTGACAAACAGTCTGAGATTTTTTATGGTATGTTTTTACTTTCTGTATTCATTTGTATACTCAGGGAGAAATAAGTTAACAGAAACGGGCAATTTTGATAAGTGCACCGATTATAAACAAACTTTGAATTTACAAATGATGATAATCCACATCAATGTTCTATATGAGATTTCTACGAGGTATTTGGTACTCAGTAGTGTGCAAAATTTATTAATCAACCATAGCTAGGAGTTTTATAACCGTCTTGCTAATGCATGCTTAGTGAGAGAAAGGAACAAAAAGTGAGGGAAAAGTTATGTACCGCGAGCAGAGAAAGCAAGGGATCTAAACAACTAAAAATCGAAGTTAAACGATTAAATAATCCGAGCATAAAAGCAGATTACAGCTCGAACTCTCAAATGGGTTCGAAATCTTAGCCGACGTAAGTAGTAATAAAGACGACATGAATAATGAAATTGACATAAGTAAGACGTTGGAGGCAATTCGTGATGCAGTGAAGGGTGCAGCAAAGGAACATGTAGGTGAAGAATGCCATAAGCTTCATGAGGAACGAAAACAAGGAAGTCAGCGATGGCCAAGTATTAAAAGCGAAGCAAATTCCAGCCACTACACTAACGGAACGTAATACGGATGTTCAGAAACAAAAAACGAGAATACATGACGAAGAAGATTCAGGCGATAGAAGACAATGGAAAAACAAATAACATACGAGATCTATACAAAGGAGTAAACTCGTTAAGGAAAGGTTACGATCCGATATTAGGGGGGATTAGAAATGGACTAATCTTCAGGCGCATTCTACTAAAATTATCGATGTGTGGAAAAGTTATTTCGACAAACTTCTGAATGTATACAACGAGAACAAACAGAGGAATTTGAAATCTATACAGCAGAGCCGTAGATACCCCAACCTAGCGAGATCGAGATCGAAATGTCGATAAAGAAACTAAAAAATTCAAATCACTGGGAACAGACAATATTCCAGCCGAATTAATTAAAGCGGGAGGAACGGCAGTAATCAAAGAACTGCATAAATTGATCACTGCTGTAAGGAAAGCGGGGGAGGTTCCAAAGGAATCCGGTTATAATAATTCTGGTTTATAAAAAAGGCGATAAATCGGACTGTAATAATTACCGCGGAATCTCGCTACTCCCAACATGTTACAAAGTGTTGAGTAATATTCTATTAACTCGCCCAAATGTATATACGTAGATGAAATAATTGGAGATCACCAGTGTGAATTTAGAAGAAATAGAACCACTTTGGACCAGATTTTCGTCTTGAAATAAATCTTCGAGAAGAAATGGGAATACAATGGGACTGTGCACCAGCTATTCATTGCTTTTAAGAAAGCATATGATTCTATCAAAAGGGGAAACCTATACAATATCCTGGAACTTTTTGGAATACCAAGAAAACTGGTTCAATTAGTGAGAATGTGTCTCAGGTACCCCGTAAGCAAAGTACAGCTAGGCATTAATAAGTTATATAATTTCGAGAAAGCAAAGGATTGAAACAAATGCCGTTATGCGATTCTAAAAATAAAAGAGGACAAAAAGTGACTAACATTGAATGGCTTGAATCAACTATTTGTGTACGCGGATAATGTAGCTTTTATAGGAGACGATATACGTAGGTACATAACAAAGTAACACAGAAATCTTAGTAGAAAAAAAACACTTTATTTTTGTCCAGTTTAGTAACTTTGGACTTCGGCCCGTCACGATTTGCCTTTAGCTGTTAAGTGTTAAAATCCACACCCATGCCCCTGCCGGGACTCGAACCCGGGACCGTTGAGTCGATAGCCTACCGCCGCAGACCGCTCGACCACCCGGCCGGCAAATCTTAGTAGAAGCTTGCGATGAGATAAGTCTACAGATAAAACATAGAGAAAACAGAATTCATTTCACGGAAGAAATAAAAATTATCTTAGTATCGGGCAACGCATGTTTCTCTTCAGTCCAGAAACCACTAACCTCATGATTAATATCAAGAAAGTTTAAAATTGGAAATATACAGAACGGTTATTCTGCCGATAATACTTTATGCATCCTAGTCTGTGCAGCTATTGTGCATAAAAATAGGTTTTAGTAACAGTTTCTACTCTTTTTCTGCATAGATCTTAATTATTCTGCAGAGAGGACACCCGAGGAATGTTTCTGTACAAAACAAAAGATTTCATCAAAGTCCACACATTTATTTAAATGTTATATTCAAAGAAACATAACAGGTACATGGGAATCAAATTGGAAACTTCTTCCACTCTTTAACTCGATTAAAGATGTAGTTTCAATTAGCAATTCACATCCATAAGCTTCAAAATAGTGATTTATATTTATAGAAAGAAGCGAGACGTTTTCGAAGTTTAACAGCGGGTAGGGGGTGATTTGCTACACAGAAGTATTGAAGTTAATAATAAGATTTTTCATGAAATTAAGAATGTTTACCTTTAAACAATTCCATTGAGATCTAACTGTGTATGTTTGTGTTTATGTTATTTTAAATATGAACTAATTTTAAATACACTTACTCCTTGCTATGAGTCTTAAGCCATTCTTTGGTAAACGTAGATAATGTTACCAATCTTGTATAGGTTTAAAATATATACGTTGAAGATTTACTATGAAAGAGTAATTTTCGATATTATTCTTTCTCGTATCACTAGAAAAGGACTATAGAATTTTTGTTTATATATTTAAATTCACCCGATTTACCCTATATTTGGAACTAAGGAACAATCGTAACAGTCGTTTCGCAGAGACCATTCTCTTGTACCCTCTTAGACTGAGAAGAAAATTTCGACCCAAAATATCATCAATCACATAAAATATTCAGATACATTGCACAAGAAATGAAACCCCGTTTTGATGTCATATGCAGACAAACGGTCCCTGAAGCACTCCAACAACGAATTATAAAAATGATCAGTAGAAAGAAAAATAGATAAAGTCAAGAGAAATGGTTTTCAGTGATCGCTGATGTCGAGAAGACAATGGAATCCCTCGTTTATGTTAAATTTAAATTCGGAGACGGCTGGGAACAGAACGTCGCATATAATTGTTTTTATAAAGAGCCTAAAAGAAACGCGTATTTCTTTCACAGACAAGTCAAAGTGAAAGAAAAGGGACAGCTACAACAAAAGGGAAATCAATGGCTAGAATGACCAACAAGAGATAAAAAAAAAAAAATTTTTTGCATGTGAAAGCAACAAAAAAAAAAAAAAAGAGTAACGTACAATAAGTGAATTACTGTGGAATATTCATACTATCGTATATAATGAAATATTGTGTATTCTGTTGTAGAGAACAGTTACTAAACTAAACTTGTAAAAATGCAAGGGCTGGACAAAATATACTGGCTACATATCTACAGTTTTCTACTAACTTTATTAACTAAAGCAAAACCAATTACAATCTTTTGATCCTCTACCACTTTCTACCCCATTTGAGGTTGTTGTTGTACACGGTCGTCTATGTTGATATCATGTAGTATCAACCCTACAGGAGGTATTATCTCATGTTTGGTATAGTAATTTTTCTTTCGCAATTGCTCTTCCACTTGTACGAAGATTATGGATTAGTATGCATGGGGAATTATCAAAATTTTGTTCCCAATGACGACAATTTTCTCACACGTAACAAATGCTTCGTTATTCTGAACTTTTTTTTAATATGGAAGAGGTAATCGCTTTCAAACTATATGCAATAATCTGAACTCTATGGTTGTCAATGTTAACTGTCCTGGGCGTGCGTATATTCTCGCAACCTTTGCGTACTGTACTGTAAGTCAACGATGAAACAACACAGTTATCACGCATACACTTTTATGTTTTACGTCCTCATATCATCTCAATTTTGTCCACGAGTATTTCGTGAACAAGTCTTTAGGTCGTTCGCACTTCTCTTCTGCATTTTGAGGCACTGCCCATTGAACAGTCCTGCATACGGCTATCACCAGTACGTTCGTTGACTTACTTGCCTCACAGGCCACTAGCAGCCACTGAACATCTGACACTTTCAAGTCACGAGACTGCAATGTTGTCGCTGTATGTTCCCCAACCCTTATAACATTAGAAGTGTTTCAAAAGCGATCTTGACAAATTTCCCACGATCTTAGTGGAACTAAAATTAATTTATGTTTTATCTTTTTTCTCCAACCGATAATTTATGGCATTATAATAATGTTACTTCTTTACTCACTGGTTAGTCATATTTCGGGAGGTAAAAACAATACATCGCATTTAATTTCTTTTTCTTGGTTTCCATTTCTATAATATCTGCAGAATTATACAAAAGACATCATAATATTTCAAGTTAATACAGCTTTTGTAATAAATACAGTACTTACTTACTTACTCTATGGCTTACAGAACTCGCAAGTTCATCGCCGCGTTCTTCACAAATGTTCGATATAGGATTCTATCCTTAGCAACATCAAGCCAGTTTCCATCGCAAACACTTCCTTCCCGAAGTTCCCTTCTGATATTGTTCTCTCAACATCGTTTCGGTCTTCCCAATAATCTTTCCCTCCGGCTTTCCAACCAAGATGGAATCTAATCTACGATTTTCTCCCATCCGGGCTACATGGCCTGCCCATCTTAGTCGTCGCGATTTCATTATTCTTACCACATCAGGTAAGTCGTACAGTCCGAGAAGTTCTTAATTATGCAGTCTCCTCCATTCTCCAATCATCTCGTCCCGTCTCGGCCCGTATATACGGATTAGAAGAGAGAAGTTAGGAATGGTAAATTTAGAAAATCTAAAAAAAAAAGATGAAGCCGAAAATAATAGAAAATATGAAGGCGATGCATTATTTCTTTTATAAGGAGGATAGTCTGAGGCTTATTTCAAGGTCAATTTTCCCGCCAGTTTTGAGGATGAGTCATACTATTCTGGTATAAATACATATGAACAGAAAACAACTTTGACAAGCTTCAGTCGATTTAATATTTACAGAAATTGGTATCATTGACTACACAGTAAATAATTGTTTCTTAAAATTTAGAAAAAAGAGAAACCTCTTTTCCCTTTCTCTGTGCACCGAGGAACAATTTTCTTAAAGATGACGCACGAGCTCTTTTAGCTAATTTAATATGAGCCACCGGTTAGGTGATGTTATTTCCAAACCGGCATGTTCTCATTTTTAAATAAGAGAGTGCTCGTATCTCATTTCCAAGAAAGTTGTTTCTCCGTGCGCAGATAAGAACTTTGTTCTCAATTTTAAGAAATTATTATTTACTGTGTGATAACCTCAGCGAAAAATCCACTAACTACCTGCAAAAAATCACTGTATCGTCATTGTTATTCCATTTGTATTTAAAAAATAACTCTCCCAAATAACCCGAGAGAACTAGCTTCTATTGGTTTTTGCAAGTTCTCCAGATCGCATTCTTAGCTGAGTCGCGTTGTTTAAGTGACGTGACGTGGCTATTACAGGCATAAAGGCTTCTTAACGTACACACAGAGAAGCAGTCATTCTGAATAGAACGATATAATTCCAAAAGACAGAGAAAAAGGGAAAAGAATTAGAAAAACGGAAACGTAAGATATGTAGGGAGAAAAATGGTAATGTAGTTCCTTTATAGCCAAAAGCAACACATTCTGCAGACATAGAGATACATAGATACAAGCACAGAAAGAGAAGTGAAAGGGGGAAGATAATAAATAAAGCAAACTCTGTGGCCATGTTTTGAAACGGTGAGATCTGTTTTTAGAAATCTCTTTTTCTGTCTCTCGTGTACACACTCGCACAAGCATTCTGGGAGGGAAAATATGGACACGAAAGCCATAACATGTTGAAGAATAGAGGCCAGTCTCTACATAACGGCGCAAATGGGCTTTTACGTCCAATTACGGAAACTACACACTATTAATTACAATTATAAGTGTGATTACATATCCGATTTATTTCTTGTAGGTATTTTTCCTCTCTTGTTTTTTATCATTCTTTCTCTTCCGCTTTGTGCCCTCCTCCCCCTAGTTGGTCGTGTTTTTCTAAATACACAAAACTACATACTGAATGTGTGAGGACACTTCAGAATATTTTTCAAAAAGGAAAAAAATGACAACTAATGTTACAAGAGGATGGTATATTTTCCATTGGATTAACGTGTGGTAGTTGTGGGAGGTATTCTATCCTCATTACAGGGGCTGACTGCAATTATGCCAGGGAAACGAACTTAACATTTTTAAAAAGAGCATACACATTGCCTTTTCCCTAAAAGTGTTGTTAATCTTTTCTCATTTCTGCGAGTGTCTCTCTTCCCTCTCTTTTTTTCTTTTTTAGTTTCGGCCTCATACAGTAGAATGAACAAAACTAATATTTAAAAAAGATAATAAAAAGCACAATGCATACATGCGTATTTTGTGTCAGATATTATGATGGGTGTAATTTTCTGTACGGAAATACGACAACGCACCTTCATAATGCTCAAAATCAACAGTCACCACTGGAGGAAAATAATATATCTCCCTGGTTTTTTTTAAATACTCGCTCGCTTATATAAAATGACTTTCTTCTATAAAAATCCGTAAACTGCTAAGAATTTTTTTTCCTTTGAGACCGTTAAAATAATTCAGAGCTTGATATTGACTGAAAAAAATCACGTAGGTGTAAATATAATTATTTTAACCTGTAATTCAGACAACAGTGTTGTCTTTAGTTCTGTCCGTATGTCCAGTTCAAGTTTTAATCATGGTAATGAAATCAAGAATTGGAAGATATTCTTATATTTATTTAAGGCACCAACCAAATATACTTATATGGCGTCATTGATAAATGTAAAGAAAACACCAACAATTCGAAACAAATGTAAAATCCTAGTTTGAATTCTATAACAACTTATCGGTATATTGTTTGAAACCTAATACTTAGAGGGTGCAGCTACGGACAAAAGTTTTATAACTGACTTTTCATATCTCAAAAATAATTATATTGAAACATGTATAAATTTCCTGACTTACAGACATATGCACAATCAAACGGCGCACTTTTGAGGAAAATATTTTCTTAATATGTAGCTAAATGAGGGCGATATTTGCAAAAATAGAATTTTTCGTCGACAAAAAATTC